>VSMD01090635.1:0-14786 GCA_008750895.1 Mirza zaza | reverse complement strand
TTTACATAATTTTTTTACATAAATACATAAATGTAATACATACTAAAGAATTTTTAATTGTTATATTAGCCACGTCTCACTTTTTTTTTTTTTTTTTTTTGAGACAGAGTCTCACTTTATTGCCCAGGCTAGAGTGAGTGCCATGGCGTCAGCCTAGCTCACAGCAACCTCAAACTCCTGGGCTCAAGCAATCCTCCTGCCTCAGCCTCCCAAGTAGCTGGGACTACAGGCATGTGCCACCATGCCCGGCTAATTTTTTCTATATATATTAGTTGGCCAATTAATTTCTTTCTATTTATAGTAGAGATGGGGTCTCGCTCTTGCTCAGGCTGGTCTCGAACTCCTGAGCTCAAACGATCCGCCCACCTCGGCCTCCCAGAGAGCTAGGATTACAGGCTTGAGCCACCGCGCCCGGCCTACAACAACTATTGGGTTATACAGTTACACGGTTTTTCAGCTTTAGTTTGTGAATTATGTTGATAGATTTCCTAATATCGAATCACCTTTGTAAACTTTGAATAAACCCTACTTTGTTTTTTTATTACTGAATTTCTATTTCTAGCTTTACTTCTGAATTTAATTTACTAATCTCTTAACTGGAATTTTTCAACTATTGTCACAAGTGAAATTAATTATAGTTTTGTATCAGATATTTTCATTAATGATATGTTGGCTTCTTTAAGGATTTTGAGACCTTTCCACCTTTATCTATGTTAGAATTATTTAAATAATAAGGGATTCATCTGTTTTTGTGTGTGTGTGTGTGTGTGTTTTTTTTGAGACAGAGTCTCGCTTTGTTGCCCAGGCTACAGTGAGTGCCGTGGCATCAGCCTAGCTCACAGCAACCTCAAATTCCTGGGCTCAAGCAATCCTGCTGCCTCAGCCTCCCGAGTAGCTGGGACTACAGGCATGGGCTACCATGCCCGGCTGGTTTTTTCTATATATATTAGTTGGCCAATTAATTTCTTTCTATTTATAGTAGAGACGGGGTCTCGCTCTTGCTCAGGCTGGTTCGGAACTCCTGACCTCGAGCAATCTGCCCACCTCAGCCTCCCAGAGTGCTAGGATGACAGGCATGAGCCACCACGCCCAGCCAGGATTCATCTGTTTTTTAAAATAAGATCAAATTCAGCTGTGAATCCCTCTGTGTCTGATATCTTTTCAATGGTGAATCTTTAATAACTTCTTAGTCTCTTTTTAGAAAATTGATTTATTCAGGTTTTACACTTCTTGGAATAATTTTGCAAAGACAATATCAATTTACTCTAGTTTTTTTTTTTTGTCATTGGTAGGCATAACAATACTCTCTTAGAATTCCTTTAATATATACTATATTTATTTCTCCTTTCCCATTCCTCTTTTTATATATTTCTGCTAGTATTTTTAACTTAATGCATCAAAGTTTATGAATTACCTACTTTATTGTTTTCTTTTTTTAAAAAAAACAGCATTTGGGTTTATTTAACCCTTCTAGAGTTTTTTTGTTTCATTAATGTCTGCTTTTTATTTCTTTTTTCCAGCTTCTTTTTCTTGCTGTTCTTTTTCTAATTTTTTCTGATAAATGCCAAGTTCCTCCATTATTTGTCTTTCCTCTTTAAAACAGAAGGAATTTAAGATTATAAATTTTATCTAAGCGACTTACTGTATTTTGGTATAAAAGTCTCCTTGTCTTTCAATATAGTTTGAGAGTTTCCTTTTGATTTCTTCTTTGATCCAGACGTTATCCAGTAGTGTTGTATAATTTGAGGAAAATTTTCCAAGTGATATAAAGCTTATCACAGTACTGTTTAGCATAGGATAAAAATCTATACTTTTTTTCCTGGCACCTGCTTAAACAGGTAGCACTCAACTGGTGACACAGCTATATCCCGAGAACCCATACATAAGTCAACTTTAAGCCAGTAAGATCAAAAGAAACATTTTAAATAATGAAGAAATTTTTCTTTATTTAATTTCCTTAAAGTTGGCATGAAAGATAGGTAAAGTTATAAAGAACAATGCAAGAATTTAATATTGCTGAAATATTATACTAAGAGTAACCCTAAACAGCAAGGTCATCATCTCAACTTTCTACAGCATTTTCTTAACAGTGTCCCTCACAGCTATATGGAGAAAAATAGGAAGAAGTTTAGAAAGAGCTACATTCTATAATGACCACTTCCTTGGAAATCTGTATATATGTTAGCATATTTAAAGGGCCTAAGAAATCCTGCTTATCTTAGGTTAACTAAGTATATCCTAAATGTATTTGACTACCTCATCCTATTATTATTATTTTTTTTTTGAGATAGAGTCTCGCTTTGTTGCCCAGGCTAGAGTGAGTGCCATGGTGTCAGCCTTGCTCACAGCAACCTCAAACTCCTGGGCTCAAGCAATCCTCCTGCCTCAGCCTCCCAAGTAGCTGGGACTACAGGCATGCGCCACCATGCCTGGGTAATTTTTTGTATATTTATTAGTTGGCCAATTAATTTCTTTCCATTTATAGTAGAGACGGGGTCTTGCTCTTGCTCAGGCTGGTTTTGAACTCCTGACCTTTAGCAATCTGCCCGCCTCAGCCTCCCAGAGTGCTAGGATGACAGGCGTGAGCCACCGCGCCTGGCCTCATGCTATTGTTAATTAACACCTAATAATTTTCTTTGGGACATGCAAGCCAAGAAGACAGACATTTCTCAGAATGGCAGTGTAATCAAATTCTCTTCTTTACTGTGGGTTATTCACAGGTGGTTTACTGAATTCAATTTACTATGTGCTGAATGAAATGGTACCAGAGGAGGTGTGATATGGCAGCAGTAGATATAAGAGTGTCTAAATGCAGCTTTTCCCAGTATGGTCATACACAAGTTGCCTTCTCTTAGTAAGAACTAGTCAATATTTTGCATCAAAACGCAATCTTTCTTTTTAGTTTTACAATTGTAAGTGGAAAGTCCTAAGATATTGGCCCTATCCAAATTCAAATATCAAAACCTAACTCCCTGAAGAGGCCAACAAAACCCAGTAACAATAATACTGCTGTTGCAACATCAGTGAAGTATATTCACAAATGTGCACATCAACACACACACACATCAGCATCATTATCACCATTATCACCACCATCACCACTTCCATGGTACAAAATGTCAGAGTCTGATGACTTAGTGTATTACCAGATCAGAGTATGTTCCAAGAAATGAAAGCAGAAACTTGCCAAATGTCTGCATTGTCCATATTAAACTAATACAATGGAACTGTACACTTTTGGTTTCTATCCACTTACTTTTATAATTTAGCCATACAATTTCATGGCCACAAAGTAGACAGTGAACTAGGTAGAGTCAGGAAACTTCAGAATTATAAAAATGAAGACCAATGAGAACTTCTATAGTTTCAAAAACTGTGAGACATGAAATTTTATTTTATACTTGTGATAGGTAATATTAAGCTGTCTACCTCCTGCTTCCCTCTTTTTTCTTGCTGACAAAACTCTGCTTTTGTTTGTGTAACAATGCACACACAACCTAGAGGGATAAATAAAAATTGATCCATGCCAATTATGGATCTCCTTGCTTCTCCCTTTACCAGTTAAGAAACTTCCCAGGCTTTTCTGTAGCTGTAGGTAGCTATGTAGGTTACCTACCTGTGTGGCCAATGAGACTCAAGGAGAAATCTGCTAGGAAGACTGTTCTTTCAACACAAAAAGAGAGCCACACAAGAAGCTATTTTGTCCACCTCATTCTTTTTGCCTGGGACATTGGTGAGAGGAAAGTGATGCCTAGAACTTGCAGCTATCACCTTTCGACAATGAGGCAACAAGCAAACACATAAGACGACATGTTAAGGGTAGTAGAAAAGGAAGACAGTAAGACCCTGGATCCCCAAAGATATCATCAAGTCAACTGAACAAAAATGAACCTGACTCTAGACTTTTCATTAAGTCTCATTAATAATAAATATCCTATGGTTTAAGCTTGTCTTGGTTGGGTATGCTGTCATTGAAGCCACTGCTTCCTAACTGACACCACAGTGCCTTATGTTTTCATAATGTGACGAATAATATAAATTATTAACATTTCAGAATTTAAAATTTTAGAAGACTTAATTTTTCACTGCATATCAAGCTGTATTTAAATTACTTTTATACACATATAAAAGCATGCAATGTTTTGTAACATTAAGTAACAAAATAAAAAATTAAATAATCTTAAGATAAATAATAGGAAAAAAAATCGATCCATACCCGTACCTTTCCGTGTATTCTCTGTCACATCTACCCCAAACTGGATAATGTCACCAGAAAGAATTTCACATGGTGGACTTTCTTCAGAGCCTCGACTCAATCGCTGGCTATTTATAAAGGTACCATTACTACTTTTAGTGTCTTGGAGATAAAACTGTAAAAAAAAAAAAGAAGAAGAAGTCTGAGATAAATAATAATAATTCCAACCCACTTTTTTTTTTTTTTTTGAGACAGGGTCTTGCTCTGTCACCCAGGCTGGAGTACAGTGGTACAATTATAGCTCACTGTAACCTCCAACTCTTAGGCTCAAGGACTCTTCCCACTTCAGCCTCCCAAGTAGCTAGGATTATAGGAATATGCCACCCAACCAGGTAATTGCTAACTTTTTTTTTTTAAAGATGGGGTGTCACTATGTTGCCCATCAAACCCACTTTAAAAAAAATACTTCTGGCCGGGCGCGGTGGCTCAAGCCTGTAATCCTAGCTCTCTGGGAGGCCGAGGTGGGCAGATCATTTGAGCTCAGGAGTTCGAGACCAGCCTGAGCAAGAGCGAGACCCCATCTCTACTATAAATAGAAAGAAATTAATTGGCCAACTAATATATAGAGAAAAAATTAGCCCGGCATGGTGGCACATGCCTGTAGTCCCAGCTACTTGGGAGGCTGAGGCAGCAGGATTGCTTGAGCCCAGGAGTTTGAGGTTGCTGTGAGCTAGGCTGACGCCACGGCACTCACTCTAGCCTGGACAATAAAGTGAGACTCTGTCTCAAAAAAAAAAAAAAAATACTTCCAAAACTTTGCAAACTACTAAAGGTGGGTTTTTCCTCTATCAACTCAAACCACTCATTTCAGCTAGGGTTCTCTTTTTACATATATTAATATGAAACCAGAACTCATTCCTTGGCATTAGTTTAAAAAGGGAAAAAAAAAAAACTAAAACTGGGTGATTTAAAATCCAGCTAGATGAAATGCTGCACCCACTTTGGAAAACAGTTTGTTAAGCCTTCAAAGTGTTAAACATAAAGTTAAACATATTGACCCAGGTATATAGTATTGACTCCTAGGTATATATTCAAGAGAACCAAAAACACATGTCCTCACAAAAACTTGTATATGAATGTTCATAGCAGCATTTTTCATAATAGCCAAAAAGTAAAAACAACCCAAATGTCCATCAATTGATGAATGGATAAACAAACATGGTGTATATCCACACAATGGAATATTATTTGGTAATAAAAAGGAATTAAGTACTGATACATACTACAACATGGATGAACTTTTAAAACATTATGCAAACTAAAAGAAGCCAGTCAAAAAGACCATATATTATATGATTGCATTTATATGAAACAGCCATAATAAGCAAATCCATAGAAACAAAAAGTACAAAAAGGGGCTGAAGGGGCAGCAGGAGAATGGGGAATGGGTACTAATGGGTACAAGGTTTCTTTCTGGGGTGATGAAACTATTATAAAATTTGAGGTCACAGTTGTACAACTCTGTGAATAAACTATAGTGAAAACCACTGAATTGCTTTTTTGGTTTTTTTTTGAGACAGAGTCTCGCTTTGTTTTCCAGGCTAGATTGAGTGCCCTGGCGTCAGCCTAGCTCACAGCAACCTCAAACTCCTGGGCTCAAGCAATCCTTCTGCCTCAGCCTCCCGAGTAGCTGGGACTCCAGGCATGCGACACCATGCCTGGCCAATTTTTTCTCTATGTATTAGTTGGCCAATGAATTTCTTTCTATTTATAGTAGAGACGGGGGTCTCGCTCTTGCTCAGGCTGGTTTCGAACTCCTGACCTCGAGCAATCCGCCCGCCTCGGCCTCCCAGAGTGCTGGGATTACAGGCGTGAGCCACCGTGCCCGGCCAAGAGATAGCTTTCTTATTGCATTTTTCTGCACTCTTCAGCCCTACTTATTCTAGCAACACATTTTCACTGAACTCCTTCCTAAAGAAGAAAGGAAAAGCACCTAATAGAGCTTATATTAAAATATACTTTATGCCATCAGGCTTTCCATTTAATCTTAACATTAAAGCTATAATAAAGATATTACTTTCATTTATAAATGAGAAAGGTGAGATGCAGGCATGTCAAGCATCTTTCCAAAGGTAAGACAACTAGGGAACACAGGAGCAATGATTCAAATAAAAGAATTAAAAGGGCCATTTTCCCCTATTACTTTACACCAACCTTTATGTTTCATTTATCCTCAGTCCTCCCACAGCTCTCTTCCAAAATGAAACACGATAAAAGACTAAGCAATTTGCAGAAAATGGGAAAATAATATTTAATTTCATTAATTCCTAGGTGACAATTTAAAGACCACCGGGCTGTTTATTTGGCTCTGTTTATAATTCCAAACAGACTGTTACTTTGGCTAGCAATTTGCATATTTAATTATAGACTATTAATAAAGAAAATTGTGTTAATATTTTGTAAGTGTATTTGAAATTTACAGGCCTTAACATTTCACACCAGGGAGATAACGACGGGCAACACTTTTAAGAAAAAACATTTATCCTCACAATTTTTTCTATACTAGAACTTACTGTTACACTGAATAAGAGAGTTGGGTTTTGTTTTGTGTTTTAATAAATACATTCTTCGGAAATGTGGCAATGTCGGGATTTTGGTTTGGTTATTTTCAGTAATGTATGCGTGAGCAAGTCAAATAAGGAGATTATACTAGATTTATAGTAATTTTTCAAATTTCAAGTTCTGAAAGTTCTCAAGTAGGTTATTAGGTCAATTTAGTGGGTTGCAACTGGCATTTTTTTAACATAAAATAGAACAGAACAGAAATAAAGATACATGAAATATGGTCCAGTACTATTTAGCAAAACTTTGTTTAAAAAAAATGTATACAAACAGTATATATGGAGATATACATGTATGTATCAATATAAATACCTCATGTTGGTAGCTCCTATATAACTCTAAAACCACAACACATTTTCAAATTTAAAAAATGTTACATCAATATGAACCCAGGTTCTTTCTATTCTGACATGTCTATATTACCATCACAGTATTTTGGCCTCCATTTAAGCTTGAACATATAATTTACACTAGTTGCTCATTCTTCCTCTGCTGTCAGCCTGCTAGTGGCTTGCTTCCAAATACCTTAGAATAAAATACAAAGTCCCTACCAATGCAGCCTATATAAAGCCCTACATGATCTGGTCCCTGTTCCCTCTCTGAACTTAATCACTCCCACTCTTTTCCTCCCTCATTCCTCTCAGTCACACTAACCTCCACTCATGCCCCTGATCCCTGTACTTGTGTACAGCTAGAGTACTAAATCATATTAGTTTAGTTCACTGCAGAAATAGTTTCATTAATATAATTTAACCTTCTGCCCTTTGCTGTTTTGAAAGACTGATATTAAAAATAATGGTTCTGCAACTCCTCTAAAAAACAATTTGCCATTATTTAGGCTACACTGTACAGAAGTTATTCTATTTTACTATCAGGTTAGGTTCCTAAAGGTATAAAAATGTCAACTTGTTTGCAAGGGCATGGAAAGGGACTACACTTATAGTCCCTGGGTACATTTCCAGCAAGTAAGTATATTAGTTGATTCTTTGTCACTTTCAAACCAAAAATATCCTCCTCCTCTATGCATCTAAGCCTTCTTCTATCAGGCTTTTTTTTTTCCTTCCCCCTTAAAGGAAATCAGTTTGGACCACACACACAAATCAGTTGATGCCCCAACTTTCTTTCCCAGTAGCCTAAGGAATGTCCTAGCAGCTCTTGTGTTTGCATTAGCCACTGCATATTCACTTTGATGTTGGGCAGGTATGGAAGGAGCCCTGAATTTATAAAACACTCTGTGGCTTGTGGCCAAAGGTTAACAGCTCCACGGTCATTATTTTCAGGCTTTATTTCTTTTATCAGCTCCTTTCTTTCCCCTAAATAAATCTTAAGCTCCCCAAAATCAGGTATTAATGGCGATCTTCCCAACAGTCACATGTCCTTGTCTCTTGCTGATTAACTTTAATGACACAGGAACAGGTTGCATAATTTGCTCTTTGGCCTTCAGAAAGTTCCTGCTACAGATTAATTCATTCCATAAACACATGCATTTTGCATCACTTTCAACTTTGCTATAATCTGTAAATATTTCATTTCTACTATCATAATGCACTGCTTCTTTTCAACCCTTTTACACTGATAGGTTTTGCAATATCCAAATACCAGCAGGTTAATAATATTTGAACTAAAGCTCCAACAAAACACAAACATAGTAGACATGCCACAGGCCAGAGGCCATAAACTCTAAGTTCATACAGAGGAGTTTTTGTTTTTAATTTTTATTTTAGTTTTATTTTTCTTAGAGATAGAGTCTTGCTCAGGACGGAGTGTAGTGGTGCAATCATAGCTCACTGCAATCTCAAACTCCTGGGATCAAACAATCCTCCTACCTCATACTTTCAAGTAGTAAGGATTACAGGACTGAGCCACTGGACCTGGCCAATACAGGGGAGTTTTTTACACATGAATGCATACAGCCAAAGGGCAAATGTAAAAAAGAAAAAAGAAAAAATAAATAAATAAACATGAATGCAGAATGAATTTGGGGTAGATGGCAGACAGTACAATATAGATTTTTAATCTGCCTGAATCACCACCTAAAATCAGAGTGACTAAGATAGCAAAACCCAAATCCCATGCACAACACTGACAACAAAAGTAGGTGAGATAGTATCCACACCAATCTCAAAATATGAGTGGGAAAACCACCAACAGCCACAGACCTGCATGGAATCTATGCAGGATACACAGGGAAGCAAAGGGGGCATTTGAGGGATTTGAGGACAACACCAAAATGGCCACCAGGTATTCACTAGAGAGTATAGAGAGGTCAGTGTAAAAAGAGAATAGGAAAGGTTACCTAATCCAATAACAAGTGAGTACAAGGTAACTTCCTTAAAAAAGGCTGGAACAGTTTGAGCCATATGAACTCTTAAAACCAACCTACTAACTAAAGCTACTTTCCAGAATAGGGCTCCATATTGAGGAAAAGCTGCTGGGAATGGAACCAAAATTGAGTGGTACAGGGAAAACAGAGACAAGGAAAGAAAAGGTCCAGATAAAAGTGGAGAAGGGGAAAGGAAGTCACCATATTTTTGAACATTTTACAAAAACAACAGAAGAGGGAGCTCTGTGAATTTGAAAAGTTACCCTGAACCATGACCCCTTTTTAAAGTTCAAGGAAACTAATTTCATATAAAAATAAGCAACAGAAAAGTATCAAGGTCATATCCCATACAGTTATTTTAAAAGAGAGAATAAACAGCAGAATAACATCTTTGCAGATAATGAAAGACAGACCTTGGGAACAGATCAAAATTGCAACCTTCTATTTAAAAACAAGCTAAAGGACATTAGGAAAATAATTCAAGACATGAAGGAGAAATATAAATCACAATGACAAGATTCTAGAAAAGGTGAATGAACTCAAAGGAAAAGAAATAGAAGGAAAAACTCATTTCAGAAGTAAATACGAACTAGAAGAATCACAAGAATAATTAAATATGACAAATAATGCCTTAAGAGAAATAAAAGGTAAAAAGGATGAAATTTTTTAAAATCACAAAGTAATAAAGAAAGTGACATATGCAAATGGCAGAGTAGGAAGGTCCAAGCCTCTGTCCCCCAACAGAAACACTGAAAAACAAGCAGAAACTGTCAGAATTTACTTTGTTAGAACCTTGGAAAACAGGGAAAGGTTTACAGCAACCAAGTATACACTGAATCAAAAAAAGGCAACTAAAAAATAGTAGATAAGCTTTGTGGTATTACTTACCCTTGTCCCATACCCCTCTCTAACACAAAAAGTCACACACAAAAGAGTCAGTCTCTCTTGGCAGGGCAGTGGCTCACGCCTGTAATCCTATCACTGTGGGAGGCCAAGACGGGCGGATTGCTTGAGGGAGGCCAGGAGTTCGAAACCAGCCTGAGCAAGAGCGAGACCCCATCTCTACTATAAAAATAGAAAGAAACTAATTGGCCAACTAATATATATATAGAAAAAATTAGCCGGGCATGGTGGCGCATGCCTGTAGTCCCAGCTACTCGGGAGGCTGAGGCAGGAGGATCACTTGAGCCCAGGAGATTGAGGTTTGCTGTGAGCTAGGCTGACGCCACGCCACTCACTCTAGCCTGGGCAACAAAGTGAGACTCTGTCTCAAAAAAAAAAAAAGAGTCAGTGTCTCTCTCTCTCTCCCTCTCTTGCCATGTGATCTGCACACACCAGCTCCCCTTCGCCTTCCACCATGAGTGAAAACTTACTAGGTCCTCATCAGAAGCAGATTTTGGCACCATGCTTCTTGTACAGCCTGCATAACTGTGAACCAAACAAACCTCTTTTCTTTATAAATTATCCAGCCTCAGTTATTCCTTTATAGCAAAACAGACTAAGATACCCTGGTGCCTGGTTTCAGAAGAAGCAGAGCAGAACTTATTCACAAGTTATTGTGTCTGTTTCAATCTGTCTGGAAGTTACATGAAGGACTGATGCAAGGCTCTCATCTTTGTTTTGCCTAACTCAGAACTCACCCAGGCAAGAGAAGTGGCTGGCATTGCTTAATAAGTGGGATTTATCCCATGTGTTCAACTTTAAAACATTATTTTATACTATAAAAGTGCATAAATAAACCACATATATAGAAAAAAGGAAAAAACCCACACAATCATGTCAATTGATGCGGAAAAGGCATTTGATGAAATATAATATCTTTTCATGATAAAAAACACACAGAAAGCTAGGATTAGAAGGGAACTTCCTCAACACAATAAAGAGCATTTATGAAAAAACCACAGCTAACATAATACTCAATGGTAAAAGACTGAAAGCTTTCCCCCTAACATCAGGAACAAGACAAGCATGCCCACTTTCACCACTGCTATTCAACACTGTACTGAAAGATCTTAAGACAAGAAAAAGAAATAAGAGGCACCCAAATTGGAAAGGACAAAGTAAACTATGTCTATTCACAGATGACAAGATCATATATACTGAAAATCCTATCAAACCCACATAAAAAATTATTAGTACTAATAAATCCAGAAAAGTTGCAGTTTACAAGATTAACATACAAAAAGCAATTATGTTTCTAAACACCAGTAATCAAGAATCCAAAAAGGAAATTAAGAAGGCAATTTCATTTCCATCTAAAAGAATAAAATACCTATGAATAAATTTAACCAAGGAGGTAAAAGATTTGTGACTTGTATGTTTTAAAACCATAAAATATTGCTGAAGGAAATTAAAGATGATGTAAATATTAATAAATATAAAGATGTCCCTATATTCATGGATTGGAAAATAATATTGCTACAGTGTCAATACTACCCAAAACAATCTACAGATCTAACATAATCCCTATCAAAATTCATACATCGTTCTTTTGATTTCCTTGGTTCTTTTGTCCATGGTTTCCTTTAGTTATTTGCATATATTTTACATAGTTACAGTCTTTGTCTAGTAAGTTCAATGTCTGGGCTTTCCCAAGGATGGTCTCTGCCAATTTTCTCCCCGAGTAAATGGGCCATAATTTCCTGTTTCTTTGTATGTTTTAATTTTTTGTATGCTTGTTCATTTTTGCTGAACATTTAGAGTACTGTAATGTGGTAACTTTTACCACAGAAGAGTCAGGCTCTTCTCTCTCCCCAGGGACTGCTGCTGTTACTTGATGAAGGTGGCAGTCAGCCATTTGTTTAGTGACTTTTGCACCTATTTTTTGCAAGGACTATATTGCTTGCCATACGTGGTCACTAAAGTCTCTGTTCTGTTATTTCTGTGGTCATCCAGTGTCCTAATGTAGATTTTCTTAAATGCCTGGATCCAATAAGAAAAGACATGGGAGCTGGATGGCATGGCATCATCTATAGCCCCAACCATACAGAAGGCTAAAGCAGGATTGCCTGAGTTTCAGGAGGTTCAAAGCCAGCCTGGGTAACATAGGAAGACCCCATCTCTTAAAAACAAAAGAAATAAAGCAGGAAAGAATGGGAGTTGGGGGGTATTCAGTCTCTATAAATCCCCTTGCAGATTTGACACTGTTATTCCTACAAAACCTCCACATCGCCTCCTTTCCCTACTTAAGACTAACACTCTCTAGTCTTTGATTCCTAACTTCTTATGAAAGTCCCCTTCATTGATGAAGTTTACCTGAAGTAATTACATAAAGCCAATTTCTTTTTCTTTTTTTTGAGACAGAGTCTCACTTTATTGCCCAGGCTAGAGTGAGTGCCGTGGCGTCAGCCTAGCTCACAGCAACCTCAAACTCCTGGGCTCAAGCAATCCTGCTGCCTCAGCCTCCCAAGTAGCTGGGACTACAGGCATGTGCCACCATGCCCGGCTAATTTTTTTTTTCTCTATATATTAGTTGGCCAATTAATTTCTTTCTATTTATAGTAGAGATGGGGTCTCGCTCTTGCTCAGGCTGGTCTCGAACTCCTGAGCTCACACGATCCGCCCACCTCGGCCTCCCAGAGAGCTAGGATTACAGGAGTGAGCCACCGCGCCAGGCCTATACAGCCAATTTCAACTCTAACTCCATCATTGAGGCAATTTATTTCTTTGTTATTCATTCATTCTTTTAACAAAGTCTCACTCTGTCACCTGGGCTAGAATGCAATGGCATCATCATAACTTACTGCAATCTCAAACTCCTGGTCTCAAGCGATCCTCCTGTCTCAGCCTCCAAGAAGCTGGTTCTACAGGCACACACCACCACACCCAGCTAATTTTTCTATTTTGTGTAGAGACAGGGTTTCCCTCTTACTCAGGCTAGTCTCGAACTCATGGCCTCAAGCCAATCCTCCCATCCTGGCCTCCCAAAGTGCTAGGATTACAGGCGTGAGCCATCGCACCCAGATGCAAATCATTTAGTCTGTTACATTTACTTGGCACCCATCTTGGAAAGACTGCATATCCAAGGCCAGATAACCAGGCTTACACCTGTAATCTTAGCACTGTAGGAGGCCAAGCCGGGAGGATCACCTTGAGGCCAGGAGTTTGAGGCCAGCCTGAGCAAAAGTGAGACCTCGTCTCTACCAAAATAGAAAAAACTGGCTGGGAGTGGTGGCACATGCCTGTAGTTCCAGCTACTCAGGAGGCTGAGGTAGGAGGATTGCTTGAGCGTAGGAATTGAGGTTGCAGTGAGCTATGATGATACCACTGCACTCTAGCCTAGATGACAGGGTGAGACTCTATCTCAAAAAAATAATTAAAAAAAAAAAGATGGTACATCCATAAAATCATATGGAGAGCAACCCTAAACTGAGAATATATTAGGAGAGTATGAATTAAGTACCAAAATCCTGAGAGGCTGGTGGGAAATATAGTTAGGCATAATCGGTTGCTAAGGAGGCATTTATGAGTGAGCGTGGTAATCAGAACGAAAAGGCAAGAAGAAAGAGGAGGAGGAAGAGGAACAGGTATTACAGCAAATTTATATATAGTTCAGGGCCACAGAGGGTAACCAAAACCAAACAAAGGAATGTGTGGAGAAATGCAAGATAGATAGAGTGAGCTATAAAGAGAGGGCCTTAGGCATTGGAATACGAAGTCAGGATGTCTTAAGACAGAGGCAATATTAAAGGATTTGATGACAATATTGTTCAGGGAGATTATTCTAACAGCTCTGATGATCTAGCAGCTGTGTGTAGGATGAACTGCAGTAGGAGTCACTAGAAATAGGGAGACCCATGACTTGTTCACTGTTGCCACCAACAATTTAGTTGTTTCTTGGAGTACATGAACTTAGTCTTTATATGCATGTTCAATATGAATGTACTTACGTTAATATAACCTTTCTGACTTCATGACTAAGCAAAGCACCACACACATCAGAAAGTAGAATTTTTAAACTGTGTCACTGAAGGGGAAAATACAAAGTTTTATTCATACGCTATAGGAAAATGCATAGGAAAGTGGGAAAATGTTTTCAGCAAATTGAAATCTCATATGTAAACTAGAATGAAACTTTCCAACATATTACCCAAAGGTATTACAAAAAATCCTGGCAAATTCATAACCTATCTTCCAAGTAACATTCCAGACACATTCATTATATAATAAATATTTCTTGTAGGGCCAGCTCACAAAGGAAAGACGAGAAAGAAAAAGTATTTTTATCTCTCTACATAGGAACACAGATAAGTTTACAAAGGACAGAAAAAGGTAGGAAGGAGAAATTTTTAAATATATAATAAGAACATTACAAAACATATAAAACACAGCTAAAATTACATCTTTCTTTTTTTTTTTTTTTTTTTTTTTTTGAGACAGAGTCTCACTTTATTGCCCAGGCTAGAGTGAGTGCCGTGGCGTCAGCGTAGCTCACAGCAACCTCAAACTCCTGGGCTCAAGCAATCCTCCTGCCTCAGCCTCCCAAGTAGCTGGGACTACAGGCATGTGCCACCATGCCCGGCTAATTTTTTCTATATATATTAGTTGGCCAATTAATTTCTTTCTATTTATAGTAGAGATGGGGTCTCGCTCTTGCTCAGGCTGGTCTCGAACTCCTGAGCTCAAAGGATCCGCCCACCTCGGCCT
>VSMD01090633.1:0-10932 GCA_008750895.1 Mirza zaza | reverse complement strand
CCTCCCTCCCTCTTCCTTCCTTCTCTCCTCTCTTCCTCCCTCCCTCCCTCCCTCCTTTTTCCTCCCTTCTTCCTCACTTCCCTGAAAGTCCAATTGCGCCAGACACTCTCCTGGGAACCGGGACTGCCGTGAAGCGCAGGCATAAAACCCGTTCCCACAGAACTCAGGGTTTGGGGGAGCCACATGAAAGGATCAAATCTGCCACACGCTGGGAGAGAACGAGGAGGCCTCTCTTGGTATCGGGGGAGCCTCACCCGCCTTGGGGAGGTCGGGAGAATTCGCCAGGGAGAGAGGAGGAAGTGTTTCAATGAATCTCCTGGACGCGGACACGATTTGGTGGCATCGTTTCGAATTTGAGAAGGAGATTGTGGGTCACGCCAACAGAAATACCATATCGTTTTCACTTGGAAACATGTGCGCGTGCTTTCAAAAGATGAGCAGTCTCTCCAACAACGCGTGCGTGCTAACAGTAATATACTGCACACGGAAAAGTGTTCACGGATAAGGTGGAGGGACCCTCATTCCCCAAGTCACTCTTGTTCTAAACCTTTGCAAAATTTAATAGCGTAATGGGAACGTTTGAAATTAGCTGAAGCGGAGCAGTCGCATCTCCAAACAGTGCTTCCTCCTGGCCCAGAGACTTTTTCGGATGTGTACCTGAATTATCAGACGCCGATGACAGTTGGGGGAAGATTTTCTATCACGATGGCGGGAGAATCCAGACAGCCCAGTTCCAGTAAAGGCCATTCCAAATTCGGCTTTCGGCTCCATCCCTCTCGCATGAAGAATGAGCCACGTAAGATTTCACGAGCAATGGTTCCCTGGAAAGAAATCTTGGTTAAAGAGTTGATCTGGGCCGGGCGCCGCGGCGACGGCGGTGGCTCACGCCTGTCATCCCGGCACTCTGGGAGGCCGAGGCGGGAGGATCGCTGGAGGTCAGGAGTTCGAGACCAGCCTGAGCAAGAGTGAGATCCCGTCTCTACTATAAATAGAAAGAAATTAATTGGCCAACTAATATATATATATAGAAAAAATTAGCCGGGCGTGGTGGCGCATGCCTGTAGTCCCAGCTACTCGGGAGGAGGCTGAGGCAGGAGGATCGCCTGAGCCCAGGAGTTGGAGGTTGCTGTGAGCGAGGCTGACGCCACGGCACTCACTCTAGCCTGGGCGACAAAGTGAGACCCTGTCTCAAAAACAACAACAACAACAACAAAAACAAAACAAACAAACAAAAAAGAAACAAAAAAACCAGTTGATCTGTGTGCCATTACGTTAGTCCCAGCTACTCGGGAGGCTGAGGCAGGAGGATCGCTTGAGCCCGGGAGTTTGGAGGCTGCAAGTGAGCTAGGATCGCACCACTGCACTCCAGCCTGGGAGACACAGAGGGAGAGCCCTGCCTCTAAAAAAAATAAAAAAAAAATAAGAATAAAAGTTGCTTGAATTCCAACAGCTTCAAGCAACAATCTGTGCCTGTCGTCGCAGCCCCGTGGACAGACCGACTCAGCCAGGTCATGCTCACCTGGACTCTCAGGTGTTTCCAGGCAGGTGTCAGTGGGGCTGGGGTCCTCCCAAGTCTCAGCGTGCCTGGACGTTCAGGGTGGACTCTTCCCTCGCACGCCCGGTGCCCGAGCTGGGTGCTCAGCCGTGAGATAGCTGGAGACGGCCGGTGCCTCTCGCTCCCCACCCCAGCCTGAGGCCACGGTGGGCTTCCCGGAAGCTCTGTGAATCTCGGGGTGACTTCCGACACGACGGACCCCCACCCCCTCAGAGAGCGAGGCTTCAAGGTGTCAGGGGAAGCCGAGAAGCTTCCTTTGGTCTAGCCTTGGAAGTCACCTGATGCTCCTTCTAGCTCATTCTGCAGGTGAAAAGCCAGTTCATAGGCACTCACTCGAGCCTGGGCAATAAAGTGAGACTCTTGTCTCCAAAAAAAAAAAAAACAAAAAAACAAAAAAAAAAAAACGCAAAAAAAAAAGAAACGGTTGATCCTGGATTCCCAAGGAGGAGCACACATATTGGGAGGCAGGGTTCATTGGAGAACTTCTTTGGGGCTTAGCGCAGCATTTTACCAATCTGATTATTTTTTACACGTCCTTACTCTCTCTACTCCCCGTGGAAGTTTTTATATTTGATTCTTTTTTTTTTTTTTCTTTTCTCACCAGGTTATCAAAGATCCTCCACCTCCACCACCACCTTCGGCACCCAAAGAGGTAAGTGAGTGTTTTTTGTTTTATTTTCCTATAGGCAGGTCTCATCTCCGACTTTGATCGATTCCATTTGTTGCTAGATCACTGTGATATGTATGTATTCAGTTTTTAATTTGTAGAAATCAGTTGTTATTTTTTGTCATCTTATTTTTATTATTATTTTTTTTAATGTGCTAAGGCATGGGACCTTCTTAGATTGGTAGATGTAGACTGGCCATTGGAATCAATAGTACCTGGAGATTTAATATATACTTTTTGTAGTAACATATCAATAGTTCTGATGTCACCGATTTTATTTGCAAAATGTTGGAAGATCCAAGCTGGCTGTTTAAAAATGTTATTACTTTCTTCAAAATGATTACTGCTTGTATATTATTGCATGTGTTAGCCAAATTCACGTTAGCAACCCCAAATGAGGAACGTACTGGTGTTGTATATTTTCAAAAGTTCTCAACTGCTTATCTTTTTTCAGTTCAATTTTCACAAGTTCACATATACCGTGTTTCCCAGAAAATAAGCACTACCCATACAATAAGCCCCAGCAGGATGTCTAAGCACGTGGCAATAGAAGCCCTACCCCGAAAATCAGCCCCGGTGATGGGCGTGGCTATGAAAATCAGCCCTAGTGATGGGCGTGGCTATGAAAATCAGCCCTAGTGATGGGTGTGGCTATGAAAATCAGCCCTAGTGATGGGCGTGGCTATGAAAATCAGCCCTAGTGACGGGCGTGGCTGCGCAGCGCATCTGCACAACCCACGCGTGTGGTCGCGGAGCGGGAAAGAACACGAGCAGCCCTTCTCATCCGCCCCGTGAGAGCTCTAGTGCTCGACTGGAGAGATCAGGGCCGGTGGCTCTAAGGGAAACAGAGTCGCAAGACATCCAGGATGGGATTCGGGGTCTGGAGAGTGAGGATGATGTTCCAGAAGAAGATGCCTTCACTCTATTTGAATCAATGCAGATGGTTGTACCGTACTTAAAAAAAATAACGCATCCCCTGAAAATAAGCCCTAGGGTGTTTTCTTGAGGAAAAATAAATAGAAGGCCCTGTCTTATTTTTGGGGAAACACGGTATTTTCAAAACTTCTCAACTGCTTATCTTTTTTCAGTCCAATTTTCATGGAGTTCACATATACAGCAATGCTTTAAATGGTTGTCAAATGATTGTCCTAATTTTATTTATTTTATTTTTTAATTTATTTATTTTTCTTTTTTCTTTTTTTTTCCACCTTAAAATGATGTAACATGCTGGGAGATTGTCCTAATTTTAATGTGTTGCCTTTCTCTAAGTATAAAGTGATGAAAAGATGTGGAATAAACAAATAACACTTATTGGTTGAAGAGAACTTTTGGTCACCTAGGAATGATACAGGAGAGATTCCTAAAATCTGAGGAAGGGAAGGAGTTCTCTTAAATCTGCAGAACTCAACTTGAAATTTATGCCTGTGAGCATAAATACATCCACATTATCCTATGTGCTATTTTTTCATAACAGTGACATCATTCAGAAAAAGAGTTTACATGTGAGCCAGTTCCGAGTCAACAGTATTTTAGGAAATAATTAAATCTGTTTAAAACATGCGTTTCCACAGGAGGAAGAAGAACCTCTGCCTACTAAGAAATGGCCAACCGTGGACGCTTCCTATTACGGCGGTCGGGGAGTTGGAGGAATTAAAAGAATGGAGGTTGGTATCTTTAAAAAAAAAAAAAATAGAAGCTTCTAATCTGCAATATGCATTTCTAGTGCTATTCAACCATGGAAACTGTCCTTTGTACAATGCAATATTATAATCCCATTCCATTTTTTACTTAACACTGGGTCTTTTCTGGATACATTTTTTTTTTTCCTGTGGGACCATGCCAGCCATTTGAAAACCGTTCAAGAGCTGGTTTCATTAGTCAAAGGATTGCATTGATCATGCATGATTGAATTTTGCCCTTCGGATTATGAAGGGCGAAACAAAACAAAAGGGCTTTTCTCATTAGTTTGGAAAGACATTACTGCATTGAGCATCTACTTGGAAGAAACCAGCCACTTAGCAGTTGCAAAAATGCCCTTCTTTGAAAACATCTAGTAGTTACGTACTATTGGAGGAGAAAAATGTCAATAGTATGAATAAGACCATATCACAGATATGGAGGAAGCACATTTTTTTCTTTTCTTTTCTTTTTTTTTTTTTGAGACAGAGTCTCACTCTGTGGCCCGGGCTAGAGTGAGTGCCGTGGCGTCAGCCTCGCTCGCAGCAACCTAAACTCCTGGGCTCAAGCGATCCTCCTGCCTCAGCCTCCCGAGTAGCTGGGACTACAGGCATGCGCCACCATGCCCGGCTAATTTTTTCTATATATATTTTTAGTTGGCCAATTAATTTCTTTCTATTTATAATAGAGACGGGGATCTCGCTCTTGCTCAGGCTGGTTTCGAACTCCTGACCTCGAGCGATCCTCCCGCCTCGGCCTCCCAGGGTGCTGGGATGACAGGCGTGAGCCACCGCGCCTGGCCACATTTATTTCTTTATTTCAGCGCTTTTAGTTACCATTTACGAACTTATCGTAATTAATATTATGCATCATTTACAGAATGCATTGAACTTTCAGACTGTCTCCAAGTGTGGATTAAAATTGAATCTTAATATTACATCTCAAAAATTCAAATGAGGTTTTATTTTTTCTTAATCACCATGAACTATTTTTTTCAAAGTGATGGATTTATTAATAATAAGCAAATCATTGCCAGGCCTGAGCTCTTAACAAGATAGACAGGCCAACATCCCACTCTGAGAAGCAATTCAAAGAATTTTCTCCTTAACATATTGACTTTTTTATCAAACACACTTCCTGGCTTTTCCTCCTCATTAGTTGTCCTTCTTCGGTTTTACTTCTTGATGAGAAGGTGTTTTGCCATTATCGCACTTTTCAGACTGTCCTAACTGTGTTGTCCTGTTACTGCTAGCAAAAACCAGTGAGCTAATTAACAACTCCGCAATTGTTGTTGTGATTTTTCTCTTTTTATACATTTCCATAAAATTCACGTTCCCCAAGGGGAGTTTCCCCTTTTCAGAATAAATCTCTATATTCTTCAAAAGAAGACCAGACACACTTTAACGTGGTTGTCACCACCGAAGTGTTCATGGTGAGTCTTACTTTCTTGACCACATTGGGTCTTTAAAAAAATGCACTTTTTTTTTTTTTTCCCTATAGGAGCTTGCCACTTTATTGCTGAAATATCCTCTGAGGCAGGTACCTTATTGCCAATGAGCCGTGGTAAAAGGCAGGTGCTAGCAGTTATTAAGCTTGTCTTTTGAGACGATGGTGCATATGGTTTTTTTTTTTTTTGCATGGAGGTGATTGTGAATCTCAAACAATACAAGAAAACATGGCCAGCTAGTTCTTGTTGTTTGACACAAAAAAGAAGTTTATTTTCCTTCTCTCGCCTTTGTTGTGTCATTCTAGGCTTGGAAGGGTTAGGGAAAGATTGGATTGGATGTTCCTATGTGTATAAAAATACAATTGCAAATAAAATTTTTACATGCAAATATTCAAATAGGATCTGTCACAACTCATCTTTATATTTAGCCTCATTCCAAAATGTGTGTGTAGAAAGATGTATGTAAGTAGGGAAAAAAAAAAAGTTTGAAAGGATATACCAAAAAAAAAAAAAAAAAAATGTGAGTAGGTTTCTTTGGCTGGAGAATTTTCAGTGTGCGCTATTATAGTTCCCACCTTTTTTCTATGAATAATTTATTTGACAATAAGAATGTACTTACTGCTTTATATTTAGAACAATACATTGGATTTCATTTTGAAATCCACACAGGTACAATACCACATGATGAGATATATTTTAGTATGTGAGCCTTAATTGACTAAATAATATTCTTGCTGCAAAAACTAGGAATAACGTCTCATTTTTGTTAGCCTGATATTCCAGTGTTCCAAAGATGGAGATCTTTTTTTTTTAAAGAAAAGAATATGCATGAACTCCTGAATAGGTCCTAAGTTAAAAGTAACATTTATTGGTTTATGCTCAAGAGAGCCAAGAGTTCATGCATATCACTAAGCAATACATAATTCAAGTTTCAGGAGTTATTGACTGTTCCTATAAAATCATATCGTCCACCCATCCTTTTCAGTTGAAAAAAATTTGTGAGAACTCAGCCAAATTTTAACAAATCTGGGTCCACTTTAGCTTCGGATACTTCGGCTACCTTGTAGCCAAACAAGATGGAAATGGTAATGAGAAATGGAAAAAGTGGCAAAGCAAATGTGAGCATTACACAGGAGAAACCAATCAATACAGGTCGTGTGGGCCTTTTCTTCCAAAATGATTGTGACCAGAAGTGCTTTAGATTTTGAATTTTTTTTTTATATTTTTGAATATTTGCATATATATAACGAGATATCTTGAGGATGGGAACGTAAAGTTCAAGTTTAAACACAAAAGTTATTTATGTTGTATTACGTACCTTATACACATACCCTGAAGGCAATTCATTCAATATTGTGAATGATTTTGTGCATGATACAAAGTTTTAACTGCAACTTAAAACATGAGGCCAGGTGCGGAATTTTAAACCAGTGGCATCCTGTCGGCACTCAAAAGTTTTCGGATTTTGGAGCGCTTTGGATTTCCAATTTTTAGAACACAGAGATGTCCAATCTGCACATAAAAATACACGATCAAAATTGAACTGAGAATTAAGCATCATTAAACTTTCTGAAACATGAACTGATTTAAACTTGGAGAGGGAAAACAGAAAAACACAATCTGTTTTAAAAGCATTCCTACTCAAACCTGGAAAGCACTTCTCTTTTAAAAAGCACGTTAGACTACGGAAAGTAAAAGGAATTCTAGAAATTACGACCACATATGAATCACAGAACAAATCTTCGTAACTAAGGTTATTTTAAGCCAGTGTAGGGGATTTTACCTAGAATTTCTTTTTTCTTACTCCTCTTTTAAATTAAATATTTAAACATGACGGTCATGGGAATTTGCAGAAAGCTGGAACTGAGCTGATGTTATTAACAGCTGTTAGCACAACTGATCCGAGATACCTAATGACTTCAGATGTGAGTTTCTGCCAATTCAGCGTGAAACTGTTTTTGTTTCTTTTCTCAATTCCGAAATTGCTCCTCTATGATCTAACCTTCCAGTCATCCCAATATGCTCTGGAAATTATGGGATTTTATTGTTTATAATAAAAGCCAAGTGGTGTTGGAAGAATTCAGCGATCGAGCTTGCACTTACTTCTTTTTTTTTTTCATAATAAAAAAGCTAGATTATATTATTTCTGCGGAGGCTCCTTTTAGCGATTGGTTCTTGTCACTCTTTTTGTCCTTTTTAACTATGGCAATATGGCCAAACTGAAACAGTAAAATGTATGCACAGATATGTACCATGTGTATGTAAATGTATATATTTATGTATATATATTTACATATATGTAAATATATATATTTACATATATGTAAATATATATTTACACATATGTAAATATATATTCACATATGTAAATATATATTTACATATATATGTAAGTATATATTTATGTATATATATTTATATATACATGTAATATATAATACATGTAAATATGTGTATGCATATGTATAATATATACAAATATGTATATGTATAATACACGTAAATACATGTATAATACATGTAAATATATATATTTACATTGATTGTTTTTAAGAGTTTCGGAATACTCTACAAGGAATTATCTAGTTTTAGACTTTGAGATTAAGGAAGAATTGCTTGTGGTGATGGTGGCAATGATTAAATAAGTTCTTCACGAACTAACACTAATGAAATTTATTTAATGAATCTCCTTTTAGACCTCAGCCACTACCTATCACAGGTACGGTCTTTGGATAGTTGAGTCCCTAGAAATGACATATTGGGGTCAGGATTCTAGTTTAACCAGCTTCATATTCTTTATCTGAGAATGATAAAAGAAGAGTATGATTACCATTAGCTCTATATCATCACCTGTAAAGGACAGACTAGGGAGGTTGAAATCTTATCATTTCTTGAGTGGATCTAAATTTTATCTAAACTTAGATTTCTTTTTTTTTTTGCTTTTTTTTTTTTCTTTGAGACAGAGTCTCGCTCTGTCGCCCAGGCTAGAGTGAGTGCCGTGGCGTCAGCCTCGCTCACGGCAACCTCAAACTCCTGGGCTCAAATGATCCTCCTGCCTCAGCCTCCTGAGTAGCTGGGACTACAGGCATGCACCACCATCCCTGGCTAATTTTTTCTATATATTTTTAGTTGGCCAATTAATTTCTTTCTATTTTATAGTAGAGACGGGGTCTTGCTCTTGCTCAGGCTGGTTTCGAACTCCTGACCTTGAGCAATCCGCCCGCCTCGGCCTCCCAGAGTGCTAGGATTATAGGCGTGAGCCACCGCGCCCGGCTAAACTTATATTTCTACCCTGAATTACTTCTCTAAATGATGGCATTCATATGTTTACTTAACTGTGTATCTCTCTCTCTTTTTTTTCCCCCTTACAATTGAGACCGTATAATTGCCAGGATAGGTGTCCTGATTTTACAGATTTTTAATTCAATTTAGTTATGCCTAAAGATTTTTACAAGTGTTAGTTTGTCTAGGTGAATACACTGTGTGATTCGAAAGAGAAGGTCATTTCTCTGGAAAGAAGACCAGCTCTCCGGCTCTGAAGGTTTAATGGTGTTTAAAACAATGTTAACAACCTCATAAAGAACATTCTAGTACCATTGATCACACTGAAAGATACTGGTACATTTTAATGACTCAACAGGGTCCACTTTGAAATAGAAAGCCCATTCTAAAATTGTAGTAAAGAAAGGGTAAAAACATCTAAGTAAGCCTTATCAAAAAGCTATGAATAGTTCTATGAACAGTAATCACCTCTGTCCCTACCCACCAATTCAGGTCATTAAAATGCTTTAAAAGGTCCTTTTTTTTTTTTTTTTTTCCTTTGGAAAAATGACTTAACTGTGGCGTGTGCCATAGTGTGCCCTAGGTAGGTCTTCATATGTCTTTTTAGAGCTTCACTAGTCTGATCTTCGTTGTCGCTGGTAATGTCCTTGGTTTCTGAAGGACTTCCCGCCACTCCTTGTTGGACAAAATCCTTCTCCGGGGGCCACCCCCTCTTCAAATGCCCCCTTTCACTCAAATTTGGCCCTTAATTCCTTTGTTCATTGACAAACAAAGAAAACACTAATTGGATCCTGTGTTTTTTTTTTTTTCAATGCCAAGAGTTTTCAGAGAAGGAAATTCCCTAAAATTTGTGGAATTCCCTGTTTTTTTCCCAGGATTTTTCTTTTGAA
The DNA here is from genome assembly GCA_008750895.1 of Mirza zaza. Classification (NCBI taxonomy): domain Eukaryota; kingdom Metazoa; phylum Chordata; class Mammalia; order Primates; family Cheirogaleidae; genus Mirza; species Mirza zaza. The sequence continues at coordinate 1,414 of VSMD01090633.1, read as the reverse complement.
AACGGAGTCTTTTTTTGAGATTCGTCTTTCCCATTGAAAAATTCATACGTTAAATAACCCTACTCAGATGAGCACTGGAACCAAAAAGACTGAAAGCCACTTTCACAAAGTGCAACTTTATAAAAAGTAAAGGAAACTCGCGTACAATTATTTTGCTTTCAAAGTATGTTTAAATCGTACCTTTTTACCTTAATCAAACTTGATGGAAAGTTTGGAAGGAGCAGCTCCTTTGTGTAAAACACATTTATAAAACCCAAAGCAATTTGAAATGTATTGATCCATTTCAGATCACCTGTGTTCCAATCTCTGCCCTGCCATTTACTAGCTATTCGGTTTTTGGACACATCACTTAACCTCTTTAGCACCTCATCTGGAAAGAAAAAAATATATAGTATTTATCTCTTTGCATTTTCGTATGGGTTAAATGCAGGCTGAGACTCCTCAGTAATGAACTGATAAATGCTAATTTTCATGTATTTCTCCCTGTGTCATCATATGGGAGACATACACATATGTCATCGTATGTGTATGCGTTTAGCTAGCAGAGGATCATGCCTAATCAGAAAATAGAATCACGCACTGTCATGCATTTCATGTGTCAGACACAAACTGACTCCTTATTTGGAACCATGGAGAAATGACTGCTTCAAATGTAATTGACTTCCAGATTTTTACGGAGAGTCCTTTTTTTCTAGGACCGGTTTCATGGAAGATGATTTTTCCATGGACGGGAGGAGGGGCTGGGGGTGAGGATGGTTTTGGGATGATTCAAGTGCACCACATTCACTGTGAGTCAAACCTCTCTGCTAATGGTAATCCGTGTTTGCAGCCACTCCCCGGCGCTAGCTCCACCTCCGATCATCAGGCATTAGATTTTCACGTGGAGCACAACCTCTGTCCCGCGCAAGCCCAGTTTACAGTAGGGGTCGTGCTCCTGTGAGAATCTAACGTCCCCTGACCTGACAGGAGGTAAAGCTTTGCTCTCTCACTACCTGCTGCTGTGCAGCCCCGGGGCCTAAGGGGCCACAGCCCGTTGCCTGGAGCGTGGGGACGGCAGCTCTAGAGCACTTCCTGTCTGACATAGAGCACTTCCTGTCTGACACATAGAGCACTTCCTGTCTGACACATGGAGCACTCCCTGTCTGACATAGAGCACTCCCTGTCTGACACATAGAGGACTTCCTGTCTGATACATAGAGCACTTCCTGTCTCACACATAGAGGACTTCCTGTCTGACACATAGAGCACTTCCTGTCTGACACATGGAGCACTCCCTGTCTGACATAGAGCACTTCCTGTCTGACATAGAGCACTCCCTGTCTGACACATGGAGCACTCCCTGTCTGATACATGGAGCACTCCCTGTCTGACATAGAGCACTCCCTGACACATGGAGCACTCCCTGTCTGACACA
>VSMD01090632.1:0-55024 GCA_008750895.1 Mirza zaza | reverse complement strand
GATGTTTTTTTTTTTTTTTTTTTTTTTTTTTTTTAACCATGAAACCATTCTGAATTTTATCAAATGCTCTTTCTGCATCTATTGAGATGATCATATGGTTTTTGTTTTTTATTCTGCTTATGTGGTGAATCACATTTATGATTTCTGTATGTTGAGCCATCATTGCATTCCTGGGATTAAGCTCACTTGGTCACAGTGGATTATTTTTTTGATATGCTGTTGAATTCAATTTGCTAGCATTTTATTGAGGAATTTTGCATTTATATTCATAAGGGATGCTGGTATGTAGTTTTCTTTTTTTGTTGTATCCTTTCCTAGTTTTGGTATCAAGGCAATACTGACTTAATAGAATGAGTTTGGGAGGATTCCCTCCTTCTTGATGTTAAGGAATAACTTCTGCAGTATGTATACCAGCTCTTCTTTGTAGGTCTAGTAAATTTTGGCATGAATCCTTCTGCTCCAGGGCTTTTTTTGTTGGATGCTTTTTTATTTCTGCCTCAATCTTCTTGCACATTATTGTCTGTTCAGGAGTTCTATTTCTTCCTGGTTAAGTCTTGGGAGGTTGTGTGTTTCCAGCAATTTGTCCATTTCCTTTGTTTTCAAGTTTATGTGCATATAGATTTTTATAGTATTCACAGATGATATTTTATATTTCTTTGGTATCAGTTGTAACATCTCCTTTCTTTCTGATCAAGCTTATTTGGGTCCTTTCTCTTCTGTTCCTGGTTAATCTAGCAAGATGCCTATCAATTTTATTTATCTTTTCAAAGAACCAACTTTTTGTTTCATTGATCCTTTGCATTGCTGTTTTGTTTCCCATTTCTTTTAGTTCTGCTCTGATCTTACTTATTTCTTATCTTTGGCTGTCTTTTGGTTTGATTTACTCTTACTTATGTAGTTCCTTGAAACATGTAATTAGATTGTCGATTTGTGATCTTTCTATCTTTTTGATGTTGGGATTTAAGGCTATGAATTTTCCCCTTAGGGGTGCTTTTGCTGAATCCCACAGATTTTGATAGTTTGTGTCCCCTTTGTTGTTTGATTCAAGGAATATTTTGATTTCCATGTTAATTACATTATTAACCTAATAATTGTTAAGCAGCAGGTTGTTTAATTTCCATCACTTTGTGTAGAATTAAGTGTTTCTCTTGGAAATTATTTCTAGTTTTATTGTACTGTGGAAAATACATGGTATGATTTCTATTTTTTTTTTAACTTTTTGAGACATGTTTTGTGGCCTGACATTTGATCAATCTTGGAAAATATTCCATGTGCTAATAATATTCAGCAGTTTGAGGGTAAAAGATTCTTTAAAAGTCCCTTAGGCCCATATATCATAGAATTTGGTTTAAGTCCAGAGTTGATTTATTTTCTGCTTGGATGATTTATCTATCCAGTTTTGTCAGTCGGGTGTTGAAGTCACTGACAGTTATGATACTGCTTTTTATCACTTTGCTTACATCTAGTAGGGTTTGCTTTATGAATCTGAGAGCTCCTATATTAGGGGCAGATTGTTATGCCTTGTTGAATTGCTCCCTTTATCATTATATAATGACCGTATTTGTCTTTCTTTACTAGTGTTGATTTAAAATCTACTTTATCTGATATGAGAATGGTTACACCTGTTCTCTTTTGGTTTTCATTTGCATGAAATATTTTTTTCATCCCTTGACCTTGAGTCTGTTAGATTCCTTGTGGGTTAGATGTGTTTCTTGGAGACAGGGGATACATGGCTTTTGTGTTTTCTTTTTTTATCCATTCAGACAGCCTGTGTCTCTTGAGTGGGGAATTTAACCATTTATGTTGATTGATAGACTTGATACGTGTGATGCTGTACTGTTCATCCTGTTGGGTATTATCTTATTGCCTTGTTGTATGTCTTGTGCTATTGTTTTATATGCACTCTGAGCTTTAGCTTTTAGGGAGTTTTACACTTGTGGGTGTGTATTGTGCTAATCCATGTATTAATATAATGCAGTCATGAGTGTTTCCTGCAGGGAAGGTCTGGCTTTGACAAATTCTATCAGTGTTTGCTTACCTGGAAAGGTCTTTATTTCTTCTTCATATATAAAACTTAGTTTTGCATAATACAAAATTCTAGTCTGATGAGTTTTCCTTTGCAGTTAGTCTGATGGGTTTTCTTTTGTAAGTTACTTGATGTTTTTACCTCATGGCTCTCAGGTTTGTGTTGACTTTGCCTAGTCTGATGACTATGTGTCTTGGTGATTGCCTCTTTGCACTGAATTCCCCAGGTGTTCGTTGAGCTGCTTATACCTGATGTCTAAATCTCTAGCAAGACCAGACAAGATTTCCTCAATTTTCCCTCAGATAGGTTTTATAGCCCATGTGTGTTCTCTTCTTCACCCTCAGGGATGCCTATGATTATTATATTTGTCTATTTTACATAATCCCATATTTCTTGTAGACTTTGTTCATTATTCTTAATTCTCTGTTTTTTATTGTTGACTGACTGATTTAATTCAAAAGAGTTGCCTTCAAGTTCTGTGATTCTTTCTTCTGCCTTGTCTAATGTATTCTTAACACTTTCCAGGGTATCTTGTATTTTCATAAATGATTTTTTTCATTTCTAGAAGCTATATTTAGTTTTTTTTTAATATTTCAATCTCTTTAGTGAATTTTTCATTAATTACCTGAATTATTTTTTCTGGTTTTGAGTTGGTTTTCCATTTTCTCTTGGATTTCACTAAATTTCCTTACAGTCCATATTTTGAATTCTTCATGTGTCATTTCAGTATTTTCATTTTGGTTGGTATCCATGCTAGAGAGCTGGTGTTTACTTTGAGGTGTGTCCTTTCACTCTGATTTTTCATACTTCCAGAGTTCTTTTCCTGATTCCTTCTCATCTGGGGCAGCTGTCACTTCTTATTTTTGGATTTTCTTTTGTTTAATTGGGGCTTCCCACCCACCCCCTCAGTTTTAAAAGAGTGTCTGTAGCATATGTTAGGTAAGAAGCTTTGGCTTTGCTTGTGGGTGCTTTGATGGCAGTCTAGTTTTGGGATGGATGCCTTGGTTATATATATCCTTACTTGGTGGTTTTTTCAGTTGCTCATTATTTGTAGGCTGTAGCAGTGGTCAGATTCCATGTCTCTCTTTAATAAGGTAGGATGGAGGTCTCTGAAATCCTTTCTCTTTCCCCAGCCCTGTGGGGAAAGAGTGTGAATTGTATTGGCTCACTCATTTTAATCTCTGAGGCAGTGGATGGTGCTTGTGGCTAAGAACCAACCACTCCTTGTATGACTGAGTTAGTAAATGCTGTAAAGGGCTGCACAAATTGACCTCCCTGTCAGTAGGTGGTGTTTGCCAGAAGGAACAAGCTGCAGTGTTGTTTTTGGGACTTGTTAGCAGTTTTAGCCCCTCAAGGGAAGTGCTTTAATGTTTCAGGTTCTGGGCGGTGCCCTGGAACTTCTAAGTTAGTCCTTATTCTCCGCCACAGCAGAGGCAGGTTAGGGAGGGAGGCTGGGAAGGGGTGGGTTAGGCGTGCTTGCCTTCAGGATCTACAAAAACTGATAAGGTGGATGTTTTGACAGTGGTCAAAGATCTGCTCCTAGCTTCTTTGGGAAGCTGTCAGGGAGGGGCTGAAGTGGCCCTACCCAGCCAGAAAGTCGGCTTGTGGAAGCAGGGGCCATCTGAAATTCACACTCTGGCTGGCAGGTTTGGGTTTCGTTCTTCTCCTTTCCTTGCTTCATAGTCTCCCTCCAATGTCTGCCAGCAGGCAGGAGCTCAAACTAGCTGAGCTCTCCAGTAATGGTACTGCAGGCTAGGAGTTTCCCTGTCTGGGATTCGACTCTGGCTGAGAGCATGGCCTTCCTAGGGTGGGAGGGGTACTCTATGAGTGTGCTGCAGCCGGGTCCCACACTACACTCTTTTTTTCAGTTCTCCCCACACAAGCTTCCTCGCCTCCCAAGACTAGTTCACATATCTCCCCTCCATGCCCCTGAGAAACATGGTTGAGTCCTCGGGAACGGGATCTGGCCTTCAGGCCTGTCCCCAGGTTCCTGAAGATCAATTCCTGATCATGCCAAGGAGAAGCATGATGGTCCCAAGTTGCCTGTTGGATGTTCAAGCAGGTTTGATGTCCCTCCACTTTGGGGTTTGCCCTGCTCTGATGGAACAGCTGGGCGAGCAGCAATGGGGAGGGACAGTGATCAGGGAGCTCACCGTCTGAGCACCCCTTAGTTCTTGCAGGTCTTTAAGAGGTAAGGTTTAAGCCTCTCTCTCTTTGGAAGCCCCAGTGTGGTGTATGCACCAACACAGGGGAAGCAGCAGCTCCTGAGAGCCCTGACTCAGTCCTCTCTTGGGAGTCCTGGGTAGGAGAGGAAAATAGTTTGGATGGAGCAAAGCTAGCACTCTGGTCATCTCTGTTCCTCTATTTGGAAAGCAGCCAGCCCAGAATGTCCAGATTTGGAGGTCAGGCAGATCCCCCAGGATCCACTGCCCCCCTGTGGCTCCTGCAGTCTGGGTCTGAGGTGGGAAATGTTTGTGTGGGAGTAAGCAAGACAAAAAATGAGGGGCTGAAGCTCCCTAGGGAGGACTAAGGCCACACGGTTGGTGGAGAAGTGATATGGCACCTCCTGTCTTTGCTCAGGTCTGTGGTGACAGGAAGTGCCCTAGGGGGCTGTCAGCTGGTGCTTTGTCCTCAAGAAGCTCCCAGTTCACTGCCAACAGCAGTTTTTGTGCTCATGAGGGTACAAAGACTCTCCAGCAGCTCAGGAGCCTGCTGACTGCCAGAGATGTGAGGGAGAAAGGAACAAACCATTATACCTACCCTTTCACTGGACTCCAAGCCTCTCAGTTGACCTCTACTTCTATCTTGCTCCTTCTCGTTCTGCTCTGCATCTTCTTCCCATGGAATCTCTCATAGGTTCTGGCACTTTTCCCTCAGAATTACACCCTATCTGTGTTTATTAGTTAATTTTTTTTTTATTTTTCATTTAAAACTTTTCCTTCTTTCTGAGATGATCTGGCAGCTGGTGTCTGTGGTCAGCCATCTTTTCTCTCCTAACTCACATTTCAATATCCCTCCTCTCAGGATCCCCTGCCCCTCAGCAAGAATAGAGATTGTTCCCATCAGCAGATTTCCAATTCTCATCTGTGAGGGATCCTTTCTTTTTCTTGCCTCACACCCAGCTGCAGGACCTCCCTAGGCCCAATGCTACTAACCCTGTTCTGACCATCTCAGGGGGCAGCTCCTATGTCCCCAAGGCTTGTTGAATACTCAGCTTATTTCCTTAGAAACCTAGGTCCAGGCAGAGTTAATCACTGTGCTACCTGTTGGATATATTCACAAGTGCATCAACCACTGCATGGGAATGATTCATGTACATATTATCTCTCCTAAGAGACTGTGAACTAGTCTAGTCTAGGAAAGGGTTTATCTTGCTCAACTTGGTAATATGATTGCATATAACTGACAGTAAAATTCTGTCCAATCAATGTATGAATGCTAGGCACTGTGTTAAGGATTGAATAATCAAGGCAAATAAAAAGTTATCATTGTCTACTAGTGGAGAGGTCAGGGGAACTAATAAAGATGAAAACAGTTATCATACAATTTAGCAGTAGATATAGGGCATGGAGTAGGTACTGTGGGAACAAAAAGGGCTATGAATCTAATCCCACCTGCAAAAATGGGGGTTGGGGAACCTTCACCAAAGACATGCCTGGGCAGAGCCTTCCACAGGATGAACAGAGTTGCCCCAATGTGAATTAAAAATAATCTGTACAACATGATTTGAGTCACTTTAATTGTTTCTACTCTAACATTACTGCAATGAACTGTTAAGGGGGGGTGTGTATTAAGTTTTAATATTTATTTATTTTGTAGAGATGGGGTCTCACTCTTGCACTGTCTGGTCTTGAATGCTGAGCTCAAGTGATCCTCTCAGCTTTGCCTCCCAGAGTGCTAGGATTACAGGCGTAAGCCATCACACCCAGCCCATGTTTTATATATTTAATCTGTAGGATGTAAAATAGTGATTGTACACCAGAAAGATTGAGATCTACGATTATTTTTTTCACTCTTTGCAAAAGCCATATAAAACAATTTTAACAAATTCATAAAAATGTGTTATATATGGAAGAACTTTTAAAATAATTTTACTATCAAATTATCATCTCACTTTTGCCTTTAACATATAGTTTGTGAATTCAAATGGTCAGAAAAATTAAAAAAAATTTTTTAAATTACACTATAGGTATAGAACTTCACTGAAAAATATTCTGGGGAGAGGGTGTATACTGGCCTTTTAAAATGGACCTTGGAAAGTATTTTGATATCCTTAGTTAAATTACACTGCTTACTCCCAACATTCTTAATCAAATAATCAACTATAATCATAAGTAGAATTGTTTTTTAAAGTTTCACCTTCAAATAATACTAGTCCAAAGAATAAGAATATCTACATTTTCATCACTCCTTTCCTAGTTCACACCTATGACATCCATCATTCAGGTCTGTCCTCCAAATAGCCTCCTCATGGAGTATCTTTGGTCATTCTTCCCAAAGCAGCCACCACCACCTTGTTACTTTCTCTCCCCCATACTACTACGTTTCCTTAATAGTATTCTCACTGTCATTATACTACATTATTTGTTGATTTATGTACCAACTGAAATGTAAAATGTATGTAATTTGTATTATTCAGAACTGTATTCCAATTGCTAGAAGAATGTCTGATGTATTCTCATCAATACTATCACTCTCAGATCACATTCTCTCCTTTTTCTTGTACTTCAGTTCTGTTCTATTTAGTTACTCTCTTTGAACTTTTCTCCCTGTTCACATTTTTGGATCTTTTACTTCCTTATTCCATCGCTATAATCTTCTTCTAAATTATTTTTGTTTCTTTGTTTCATAATTTATTCTGCATTCTGGAGATGTTTGTCAAATTTGTCTTTCCTATACCTAATTTGGTTTTCTATAATATGAATATGTATTTTACTATTTCCAACATTAATTTTACTTATTTTCTTACATATTTATATTCTTTTTTATCTTGCCTTTTCTTAAATAGTAGATGTAACATACTATTTTAGCACATTAAAGAGAGAAAATACTTGGTTTCTACAGTTCTCCTGTTTTTGTAAGTAGTAACATTATGGAAATAATTTCTTTCAAGCTCTTATGACATGATTTTTAAAAATATACAATGCAGAAATTTTTTCAGTGCCTAACAGTGTCTTTATTATCACTTGAATTTGATTGCTGATCTATCTATGCTGCTATTCAGAAATCAGGAGTCTCAGTTCTGGAGCTAGGAAGTTTCAAGCTGAAAGGGTAGCTTTTTAACTCTAGTTGCCATAACTCAGGTGCTAGTAGGTATCCTTTCCTGAATCTGGGACCAAAGCAATGGCTAAGTATGTGTGCAAGGTCTATATCTCATCTCTACAACTCCACTTAGAACCAGAGTAGCCTTGGTTGCTCCTACAAATATACTCTATCTTGAATGATTTCTTTAATGTTTGATTGATTGATTGATTGAGAACAGGGTCTTGCTCTTGCTTAGGCTGGTGTCAAACTCCTGACCTCAAGCAATCCTCCCACCTTGGCCTCCCAGAGCGCTAGGATTACAGGTATGAGCCACCGTGCTCAGCCTTATTTTTATTTTTAATAAACAGCAATGGACCAGTATTACAGACCTATCAGGGAAAACTACAATGATCCAAGCTTTACTAATATGTCCTGTATATGTCCTATACTCCTTACAAACTCCTTAACCTTAGCAGTTTCCATAGTGCAGTAGTTATCATGTTCACCTCACAAACTCATTATCTTTAAACAAACATTGTATATATACATATATGTACTATTAATATATATTATATATTACTAAGAGGGCAAAAATAAAGATTAAAAAACATGCTCTAATACACACAAAAATTATTTAATATATCTGCAAATGTTACATATTTGTAAGATTCCACTGAATATTAAGCTATGTAGAAAATCTTAATTTTAATCAAAATACAAGTCTACATTTTCTAATCATAACTTAATGAAAACATACATTCTGTCTTGGTCTATTTAGTCTGCTATAACAAAATAGATAAGGTAGCTCATAAACAAAAGAAATTTATTTCTCACAGTTTTGGAAGTTGGGAAGTCCAGGATCATGGTGCCAGCAGATTTATTCTTTGGTTAGGGTCCTCTTCCTTCATAGACAGATGATTTCTCACTGTAACCTCACATAGCAAAGAGAGCAAGCAAATTCATTTGGACCTCTTTATATGGCATCAATTCCATTCCTGAGGGCTCCATCTCATAATCTAATCACCTCCCAAAGCCCCCAGCTCCTAGTACTATCACCTTGGGGGTCTGAATTTCAACATATGAATTTGTTGGGGGTGGTGTCTGAACATTCAGACCATAGCATAGTCCTAATATAGACAATGTTAGGACCTCAAATCACTTTAAGTTCATTTAACAACCACTCCCTTTCGTGCTGTCTTTGCCATTTTTAAAAATTACATATATTTTAAACTCCACAATATATTGTTTCATACAGTCAATATTTTTAAAATTTACTGTTCATTTTTTCTTACATTTTTGTGCCTCCAGCTGAAATTAATTTTCTTTTGCCTGAGGAACTCTCTGAAGAACTTTCTGTGATGAGGCTCTGCTAATGATTCATTCTCTCAGTTTTTGGTTGGAAAGTAATTAGTATTTAGTCTTAAAAGATATTTTCAATGAGTTTATACTTCTAGCTTAGTAATTATCACTTTGAAGATAACATTCCATTATTTTCCAGTTTTCTTTGTTTCTTTGTTTTGAATCAGTCTTCTTATTTCTGTAATGATAATAAAGCTGCTTTTTTCCATCTGCTTTTATGATTTCTGTAGCCTTTGGTCTATAGTTTGACTTTCATGTGCTCAGGTATGGTTTTCTTTTTATATTCATAATATGATGTTTATTGAGTTCTTTGGATGCATAATTTGATGCTTTATACCAAATTTCTCTATTTTTAAGCCATCATTTCTTCAAATATTTTTCTCATCATTTTTTTCTCCTCTGGGGTTCCAATTATGTATATATTAACTGCTTGATATGTATCATAGGTTACTGAGGACTTACTCAATTTTTACAATCTTTTTCTTTTCGTACTTCATATTGGATAGTTGATAGTGTTTTGTTTCAAGTTCATTGATTCTGTCTTCTGCCACTTCTCTTCTATTAACTCTATCCAGTTAATTTCTCATTTCAGTCAAGGATTTTTTATAGCTTCCATTTCTCTCTTCAGATTCTCCTTCTATTCACATATGATGACCATCATTCCTTTAAACTTATTGACCATATAGATAATAGCTACCTTAAAAACTTCTCTGATAACTTTTCTGGTTTATTGCAGGATCAGTTTCTGTTGATTATTATTTCTCTTGATTATGGCTGTACTATTCTGTGTCTGTGCCTTTGCATGTCTAGTGATATACTAGAAAGTTTGGGTTATATATTGTAGATGTTCTTGATTCTGCTGTTTTTATCAGAAGAGCATTAGGTTTTGTTCTGGTAAGCAGGTAAGTTACTAAAAATCACCTTGAATTTGTGTGGTAGTTCAGTTTTATACTTTGTCAGGGCACGTCTACTTTGGATTTGCCATTAGTCCTGGCACATGATCCTTCCCCTACAATGTAGCTCTTTTGGAGTTTCAGTGGAAAGCCAAAGGTGTTCATTAAGCCCCTCTAATGTGGGAGGATTCCAATTCTAAAATCTATCTCCCTTGTGGTGTGCAACAACAGAAATGCCTGTTTGGATTTCACAGCTCTTCAAGTTGTTGCTATCCCCTGGGCTCCTTGGAATCTCTCCTGTCCATGTGCCATTCAGGGGTCAGTCAAGGATTTTAGGAGAGATTGTGCACAGATGTGAGAGCTTCTCCTTTCTAGTATTTCCCCTTCAATCTTCAGTCGCTGGGGCAGCCCAATTCTATCTTCTGACATTTCAAGACAATAAGACTTGTTACTTTCTGTGTTATCCTAGCCATCTCATGTCATGTGGACTACAGAATATCCTCAGGGGAAAAGCTATATTAATGTATATCTCACCTAGTTTGATTCCCTTACTTCAAAGACTGACCCAGTCCAGTTTTGACCTATCTTTGATTACTCTACAATTATTTAAGTGGTTTTAAAATATATGCCTACAGTTTATAATTGTTATCCGCAGAAGAGTTGGTATATACAAGCTGCTATGCTGTTTCCAAAAGGGAACTGAGATTTAGGTATGGTTTTTTTTTTTACTTATTCTGCTTGCCAGTCTCAGTAATTGTTAAATCTATAGCTAAATGTCTTTCATCAGTTTTGAAAAAAATTTAGCCATTATCTCCTCAAAATTTGTTTCTATGTCATTCTATTTTTTACTTTCTTAATTTTAATTACATAGATCTTTGACTTGGTCCTATATGTCTCCTTTACATTTTTCTTCAGTTTTTAATTCTTTTTTTCTCTATGCCTCCCTCTGGATTTTTTTTCCTGACCTTTCAGTTCACGAATTCTCTCTTTGGTTATGTCTAAATGGCTGTTAAATCATCCATCAAGTTCCTAATTTCAATTATTGTATTTTTCTCTCCTTTAGTTTCTATTTGATTTTTTTAAAGATCCTAGTTTTCTGCTAAAGTTCTTCATTTTATCATCTATTTCTTAAACATAGTAATATTTTTACTGTGTTTATATATTGACATGATCACATCAATATTTGGATTTCTAGTATGTCAGTTTCTGTTGTCTATATTTGTCTTGAAGTTTGGTCAATTCTTGCGATTTTGTGCACTTACATTTTTTTAATTTGGTTTGAAAAAATCACATTTGAAAAATTTTAGAGATAATTTGAGGCTATTTAGAGATAATAGTAGAAATAATTTGGTAAGTATTAACTTCTACCAAAGTGGATTTCTACATTTTCTTCACCCTCTCAAGATGTAGCCCTTTGGAGTCCCAACCTGTAATGTTTACCAGGACCCCTCCTCCTTTTTTAGCCTGCCAAACCTTTTCATAGCTTCTAAGTCTCTCAGCTGTGCACTCACATTGGCAAATACCTTAAGAAAAAAAGTGAGCCAAATGTCATATACACATTCATTTTTCTTATGTCCCAAACCTTGATTTTATAAGTCCTTGGTAATACTCAAATAAATTGCCCAGATTTCTAGTTGTAGTTGATAGTAAAGGTGGTCAAAAGAGGATGCTCTGCTATTGCAAGATCTAGAATCTTATATTTATTAGCATAATATGGGCTATGGAAAAAGGTTGGAAAGGTAAATATGTTGGCATGACATTGAGTACCTTTTTTATTTTTTAGAAGTACTTTTTTTTTTTTTTAGAATTTTGCAATCCATAAGAACATTTTAGAATCTTGTCTTTAATACATATCACTTGTTAGATTGTAGGAACAATGTAAACTAGATGTAATTTAGTGTTCAAATTACTAGATGTTTATATACATTATATCCCATCGGATGACTAATGGAATCCTATTTGGGACATGATCATCTTAAATTTGAACTTGATTCTATTCCACATCTCCTTGATTTTATGTGAAATCAGATCAAATAATCATTTATTCAATTCACATGTGAATGCTTATTAAATACCAGAAACTACTAATACATAGTGAATAGTTAAGACCACTGGGGGAAATGTCAGGAGAGATAAAGAAAGATGGAATCTGAAATTTAATATTTTTAATTTATGTTCTTGTGTGTTCTTATATGTTATTTCCCTTTACCACAGTTCCTACTAGAGGGAGAGTGGACATAGTGGGGAGACTGGATTTAGAGGATGGACAAATTGTTTATTTATGGACCATCTTCACTTTTTATGCAGCTTATCCCAATTCATTAGTTCTTTTCTCATGGTAAAGTGAGACTCAAGGACCTCCTTTACTAAATGAAAATTTTAGAATACTGAGCTTTCTGTTTTATTGGTTGTGGGGGTTTTCTTTTTGCATGAAGGATGTGGAAGTTAGTGCTTTTATACTGTGTCCAAAGGGAAAATATGTTTTTAATAATAGTTTATACATTTTGAATTCCCATGAACAGATATCAAATGGTATTTTTAAAATTTTGTTAAAAAAATGACAAAAATATATTAGGTTTTATAAATCTAACATCAGACTTCTTACAAATAAGATTCTAAGTGATTCTAACATAAATTGAAAGAAATCACAGGAAATCTATTAATGCAGAGGGAATATGTTCTGCAATTTATTGATTTTTAGAAAAATAATGCAGAGTATAAGAGTAATTGGACAGCATTGTTGCATTTTCACTTAGCCTCTTCCCAGAAGTCCTTGCAAATGTAATGTGTGTCAATGCACATAGGTTCACAAGAATGATTAGTGGTGAGCTACTTTTCCTCCCTGTTTGTATTACACAATGGACCATTGTACTTGCATTATTTTGCCTCATGTTGCACTCCCATCCTCCATTCTTCTGTGTTATTCGCCTACTCAGATGCGATTTCTTTTCAGAGATTGCCACATTATCAACTCCATTCTCACCATGTGAAGCAGGCTTCATGCCAATTTATAATCTCTTCCTTTTTTTCCTCACAATTCTAAATTTCCATAGGTTAGAGCCTAAAGAAGAAATAAACCTTTGTTTTCTGTAAAGTTTTAATAGCAATAAAATACTTTTATAAAGTTTGTCTACTTGTATTATAGTCTAAGATACATATCACTGTATGTAGTCTTTATATGCCTGAGAGTATTATTCAACTAAATCTACAGAAGAAAGAGTTTTTAATAGAGCTCTTCTACCATAAAAATTAGAGAAACGTTTTAGGGGCTGCTAAGGGCCCTCTTCTTAATAAGTTAGGTGTCCTTGTAGGTATATTGCAAAAATAAAGTAACTAGCAGAAGTATCTACTAATAAGCATGTAAACTTATTCTGGGTTATATCATGACAGAATATATTTAATAGTCATTTATTCTTGATTTCATATTTTAGAATATTCAAAATTCAGCTGATAAGTTGTGTTTGCTCACTTATATTCATATACTCGTCATCCAGTTGCAAAACATGGGTGCTTCAGAGATTTCTCTTTTGATTTTCAAGCTCAAATCACTGATTGATTGTGTGATGGCATGTTTTCTGAAGTCATCATCATGGTGTCAGCCTGCAGTATCTCTTTAAGTCTCTGGCTGTTTAGTTTCTAACTGAATGACAGTTAAACATTTCTAATCTAATTGAAATTTACATTGTAGGGGATTACATTGCATTATCATCTGGATATTCAATATCCTTGTATTAATAATAAATGAAACAACTGACAGATGGATTTTACTTCTCTCTTTAAAAAGTTTTTTTATAGCCCTTGTTTGATCACCAACAGATATCATCTTCACACAAATTGTTACTGAAGAATCCTGTGATTATATGTATTAATCTCGTATTTTGGCATTTAAAGATCTAAATCCTTCATGTACTGCTATCATTTGATTAACATACTTTTGATGAGGTTATAATTAAAGAAATGGATTTCCCTTAGCTCTCGTTTAGTCTCTAAATTTAAGGGCCTAGCTCTTCCCAAGATCAAGAGGTTTTTTACATCTCCTCCATTTTCCTGCAGCAGCCACATATACTTTAAATCAATTTTGGAGACCTTTACAACCAAACCTAATTTTTCTCATTAAGTTAGGTAGAGATGAGTATACATTAATTTTATTGAATTTAATTTTTATATGATTTTTAAAGTAAGGTCATTAAACCTCCTAAATGGGATTAAATTGCTGAAATCATATGATGGCCTGACATATGTCTAATGGATAAGATAATTTAAATATTTTAGACTTTTAATATCTGAATTTGTGGTTTCTCATTAGTTCTAATTTTCTCTTCGAAAGAAAAGTATCGAGGTTTGTTAAAGTGTTGCTTTCTCTCTTATGGAATTCGCCCATACTCATCCAATCAGTCTGACTTTCCCCCACAATTGACTCCATAGTAGAACACAACGAACAATAGTTGGGCCCCTAATACCTGCTTGTCTTTCGTGACATTATGGTGCTATGTACTGGCAACTTCAGAGGAGCAACTCTAGTCAATAAAATTATAGTGATGATGGCAGTGACAATAATTGCAGCTACTATTTATTGAATACCTCCCATGTATCAGACATGGTGCTAAGTGCTTTACATATGTCATATAAATTAATCTTCCCAGCAATACTAATCTAAAAGATACGTGCTATCCCTATGATACAGGTGGAAAGACTGATGCTCCCAGAAGTTAAATGATTTGCCCAGGGTCACAGAGCTAGTAAGTGGTAGGACCAAGATGGAAATCCAGTGTTGATCTGGCTCTAAAAGTACGTTGTCTTTTCTTTATTTCAGTAGATTTCCAACTCAAATCATTGTCACAGTCTCCTGGGGATCATTACCTAAAAATAAAGATAATCATGGATTCTTATTCAACTGGGTTATGGCTAAGGAGGTGCTTAAGGCAGGAGCAAGGGGTTCTCTCTCCCAAGTTTTCTAGGAGCTGCTTTCATCATTCTTTGGCTTGGATACCACTGGAAGCACAGGAAGATTTTCCAGGAGGTGTGGGGCATATGTAGTTTTAGAGGAATTCTTTTCCATTCTAGATCTTCCAAAATTCATTTTCTTACCTTGTTCCCTCTTATGGAAGAAAAGCGTACTTAACTGATCTCTTAACTTAGTATAGTACATTCCTACACACTGTAAAATCTATAGGTCAAAGAATTTTTTAAATAGAAATTATTAGGTATTGAGAAAATGAATGACTCTAATAACAAGGTACAAATCTATTTGCAAGTCTAGTCATTTCTAATTCTTTGGTTTCAACAAAATTGAAGGAAGACCTAATTGAGTTGTCAGTTGTTTTTAATGATAGGTCATAATGTGAATATTTTACCTGCAAGTTGGATATTCAAAGAATGAAACTCCTGATTTAAAAAATCTTCCATTCTCATCTATTTATTTATCTGAAAAAAATGTTTAAGCCTTACAGATATGAAAATGAAATATAAAAATAGAACTGATGGTGAAACTTATCTCATTCTGGCAATAAATATTATTTGTCCATATATACATGAAAATAATACCTTATATAGCTCATTAAAACATGTATTTCTGATAGAATTTTACTTTTGAAATGTAATGATTATTTATGAAAATATGTAAAATATTATTTGGTTCAAATGTTTCTCATCGTAAATTTGCTAATTACTCAGTCCAGAAAAATTGTTACTGTCCAGAGTCTACTATTACAAGAAATAAAACATAGATATACACACACACGTCAACATGTCATTTTTATCTATATTTGCTAAAATTTAGTGATAGTATTTCATGGAACATTCACAATCTATTGTTCAGTGGCTAACATTTGTTTAGAATAAAAGGCATTTAATTTTAAAGTTAAGTTGAAGACATTTCAGAAATTAAGGGAAGAAGAGATAGTGTACAGTTTAGTTAGTGTTTAGGCAATGCAAAGTTTTTATCATTTTAGCCCCATTGCTGCCATGATTATAGTCATTGACACTGGATTGACCACCATTACTTTTAAATACACGTTACCAAAAAGTACAAAGCCACTTAACAAGATGAATAGCATGTACATTTATCTGTCTGCAACCTAATCCCCGTGTGGTTTGAGGACAAGTACAACTCTCAACCTGGAATCTCCTAAATTATTCTGGTCATTGTCTGTGATATTAATGTGGAAAAACATATTACAAATTTTACCACTTAAAATTTTCAAGTTATACCAAATTATCAAAACAGTATCACTCTTGTTATAATCACTTCAAGTAAAGAACTTGAGGACAAAGTTAGCTTCACTGAATTTAGCTACACTGTGACAGAAATACCCATTATTTAAAAGTATTTTTATTAAAGATTTGTATCTGAATCACTATACATTGACTATATGCCCTTAGTAAAACAAAGACGCCCTTAGTAAAACAATCAAGCAGTTTCATGAAGAATAAAATATAGAAGAACAAGGCATTATGTTTGAATTTCCCAAACTTATTTTTTAAAATAATTTTCACACTTATTAAATGGCTATGTATATAGTTAAACTCCCTTTATTATTTAATGTTATTGTCATGTCAGAGAAAAAATATACTGGATGGATTTAATCAGACAGGGAAGAATTTATTCAAGACTACTGTAATAGGGAAGAGAGATTGAATTTAACTTTGATAAAACAAAAATCAGGAGAGGTTGGAAACACTGGGGGGAGCTAGTAGAGAAGTGCTGGAGGACACTGTAGGGAGGTTGGTCAGTGTGATTGAGCCCTCTGTGTTTGCTAACAGGTGCTTATCAAAGTTAGGCTCCTCCTCCCAGAGAGAGCAGGAGATAGAACATGGTTTTTCTTGATGTTTACATTTCAAAGAGCTGGCTCCCAAGTCCCTGAAAAGGACATTCCTGGATTGTTAAACTGACAGGAGCCTGGGAGAATATTACAGCTCAAAGGAGCAGAGAATGAATTTACAATTGAAAGTTTTGTAAAGTAAATGCTCTAAGAAAAGGAAGGTCAGCGACCTATAGTCAGGAAGAAACCTGTTGAAAATTTAGTTAAGCTGAGGGGAACATTAAGGCTGTCTTGGTCAGTTAAAATGAAGGTGATTTTGCCTATTGAAGAAAACCCAATAAAAAGACGACTGTTCTTTCTTAGAGAATTTAAAGAAAGTTGAAATTCCATTGAGGTTCTGGCATGAGTTCATCTCAGCTGGACTGAATGCATGTATCCTTATCCCTCGAACACGATAGTGCTCTGTAGCATGGTGGTGCCCCTTGGCCAATGCCATAGAGTGTGTTACTTAAAGACAAATGATATTCTATAACTTGAGTCTTTGAGTTGTTTTGGGCAGGGAGAACCAGATAATTTGTACTTGGTTGTAGTGGAACCTGGGGGTTTGTACAACTGAAGCCTGGTCATGTAGCTGTACTGCGCTTACGTAACCGGCTTACTATAAGAAATCCCCACCATGACCAGATTTTGGCCCTCTTGTTAAGGAGGTGCTTCACATGCTCTCATGCAGATGGTGGTTACAGACCTGGTGATAAAAGGCATCCTGGCGACTCAAGGATAGAAAGACAAAGAAGCCATCCTAGGATGTGAATTATCCCTTTGTCTAGTGTATCTAGGGTATATACACTACCTCACTGTTAGTTACTTAGGACTGTCTGAGTTATCAAATTGACTATCACAGTATCACAGTGCTTGTGTTCAAGTAACCCTTATTTTACTTAATAATGGGCCCAAAGTGCAAGAGGATTGATCTTTTCATATTATAATTGTTCTATTTTATTAGTTATTGTTGTTAATCTCTTACTGTGCTTAATTTATAAATTAAACTTTATTATAGGTATGTATATAAAGGGGGAAAAAAAACAGCCTATATGGACTTCAGTATTATCTACAGTTTTAGTCCTCCACTGGGGGTCTTGGGACATACCACTTGTAGATAAGAGGGGATTACTGTATATAGTATTGAGCACAGAGGTAAAAGAAGTTATACTTACATCTCATGTTTCCCAGGCAGTTCACAACCTACTTACTCAGTCAAGGAGGCTGGTGATAGGTAATTATACCAATGAAGGTAACACCAACTGCTCTAATAGACAAATCACCAACTATTGGTTCTCAAACATGTAGAGATTTATTTCTTTTTTAGATGAATTTTAAAATGCTGATAGCCCTTCCCTTGGCAGTGATTTAAGGACTCAGACTCATTCCTTCATGTGGATTCCCATTGCCAGTGTATATTCCAGATATACTCTGGAATTATCTCCTTTCCAACCAGTAGAAGGTGAAAAGAACACACAGAGAATATTGCACATGGAAAATCTGTATGCACCATACCTGGAAATTATGCTCAACATACCTGCCCACACTCCAGTGGCCAGGAATATTACATGGCACAACTAAGTCAGGAGAGGGTGGCAGCTGTAGTCTGGCTATGTGCCTAGGAGGAAGAGGAAACGAGTTTAGCAAATAGCTGTTCAATTTCTGTTCCGGCAGTGCTGAGGCTTATTTTAGAGTAAGCACAGATTCCTAAGCTATTAAAATCTTCATAATCAAAATAGCTCACTATATACTTGTCAACATGGATATTGTCATTGTATGTTGTAGGTGAGCCTCACTATCATCCTGTCTGAATAAACTATCTTTTGCTCTCTCCCTCTTTTCTGACCTACAATGTCAATCTAAGAGCATGACCTCTGGAGTCAGAGAGAGCTGGGTTCAAATCCCAGGTCAACCACTCAGTATAATCTTGGGCAAATTACATTACATCTCTAAACATATCATCTCATTTGTAAAGTGATTGTAATAGAAATAATGGCTAATATTGAACCATCATCATGTATCAGATACCTAATTATTTAATCACAGCAACTCAATGAGGAGTTGCTGTCATTGTCCCCATTTTACAGAGAGAGAACCAGGGTACAGAAAAGCTAAGTGACCGTGAGGGTGGGCTCAATAGTTAAGAAGTAGTAGAACCAGGATTTTAACCTAGGTCTGTTGAACTCAGTCTCTGAGAGCCTGTGCTCTTAATCACTTGGCTATTCTATTTTCAGTACAATACATGGCAGGTTTGCAGTGAAGATCAGTTAAAAAATAAAAGTATGAATGCATGTATCTTATTATGTGAGCAAATAAGGCTAAACAAAATATCTAAGCCATGTTACTCCATCGAATTGTTCATAATTCAAAAAAATCAGCTGGCCTGGTAGAGAAGTACAGCAATGTTCACATGTCTTTACAACTTTTACAAGATTGTTCTACTGTTATGATGAATGGTCAATGGAAAGTTTGGTTAGCATTCTCTTTTCTCTCCTATCCTACTCCTTTTCCAAGGTATGTGATGACATTTTGTGATAGTCCTTAAGAAGTATCTCAAATACACTAGCATTAACTTGTATTATGAAGAAATCACTTAGCAATTTAAAAATTCGTTACAGAAACATTCATGCGGAGCAAAGTATGACAGACAATGCTGTAGTAGCAGTGGTGATTATAAATGATTCGTCTACAAAATGTGACTCTGCAACCTTGAAATGATGCCACTGGGGTGTATTATGCATATGGCACTGATGCCCATGCAAAGATTTGTAATTACCAAGCACATGTTACAGGATATAATTTTTTGCTATGGGAGAAATCAAAAATCTTGTGTCTCTCAGTTCAAGCATGGTTCACGTCACTTTAATGTGTGACAAAGGTACCATATACTCAATTTTACATGTTACCTCTGAATGTCAAACAATGCCCTAGAAATGTCCAGTAGAATCTGTGTGCAAACCCCAAACAGGAGGTATATCACTCAGGACAAATGTTTCTAGGTTTCCTTCCCAGGGAAAAGGCTATTACATTTCCTTGGGGAATGAACTAAACTTTTTAGTTGCAAGTAGCAAAGCTAAAAATAAAAATGCTCCTGGAGAAGAAATGAGGAATAGGCAGCACTTATGGACGTTGGATAAGTTTAAAGATGAGGCAGGATTTCAAAAGATAATGAGATTTCCTTATCATTGATAGTCTGAGAGCAAGTGGAAAAGATAACAGAATCTTCAAAATCTAGGGCTCTAGAACCCATATCTGTGGAAAATCATGTCATTGAACAAGTGACTCTAATTCCTTAGTGACTGCCTCACAAAGGTGCCCTACAGGGAGTAAAAAAAGGTTAAGCCTCTCAAATACTTCCTTTATTCTTTCTGGAGAAAATGAGGGGGCTGGTAAACCTCCCAATTAAAGACAAGCTAACTTTCATCTTCAGATGGATCATTATGCACAAATAATTTTCTCTCTTAGCCCAGAAATTTTTCCTTAAATCCATTTCTGCATAGTCCTAGGCATTTCGGGTCAACTGGAGTTCTCATCATCAACCTGAATTAAATAGATCAAAGACAGAACTACGTATCTTCCCTCCCCTTTACCAACTGTCACCTTTAGCTTGCATTTCTGAGTCGTCATTTTATAGTACAAGATAGGAAAGATAAAATCTTAACCTTAAAACATAAAATGCGGAAAATGAATATGATAAAAATTTGTCATTCCATCAGTTTTTGACACAGATATTTGTTACGTGCTTATCATGGGCTGAGTATTGCTTACGTTGCTTGTGATCTATCTATGAATCAGATCAAGCCCCTGCCTTCCTGCAGCTCACATTCTAGTGGGAGAGAGCAAAACTAAAATCCCGTGTGCCAACTGCTTGGGAGGAAAATAGTTCAGGGGAAAAAAGGATGAAATGATAAGAGGAAAGTATCTCTGAAGAGGTGAGCTTTGATTTGAAAGAGAAAGGGAAAAGCACTTCGAGATGAAGAATGAACAAGGAGCTTGTCACGTTCAGGAAGCAGCGAGATCAGTGTGGCTAGAGCTGAGGGTAGGTGGTGGTCAGAGATGACAAAGAGAGGCAGGGGTTAGATGGCACAGGGCCTCGAAGCCTTGAAGAGCTTTAGATTCTAGCTTAAAATAGTCCTTTGGTTGCTCAGAGGAGAATATACTGTACCAGGTCAAAAGGGCAACCAGGAGGCAGGACTGAGTTAGGAGAAGAGACAATAATAGCTCCTTGCATGCAAAGATAAGTCCTGTATTGGGTTGGGTTCTCTAGAGAAACAGAACACACACACATGCACACACACACACATATGTGTAGAGATTTATTATAATGTATTGGCTCACACAAATTATTATGGAAGCTGAGAATTTTCATGACCTGCCAACTGCAAGCTGAAGACCCAGGAAAGCCAATGGTGTAGTTCAAAAGTCTGAAAGCCAGAGAACCAATGGTACAGACTCCAGTCCAAGTCTGAAGGTCTGAGCACCAGGAGCACCAAGGACAGGTGAAGATCAATGTACCAGCTCAAGCAGTTAGTCAGAGTCCCTCCACCTTTTTGTTCTATCCAGGCCCTCAATGGATTGCGTGAGGCCCACACACACTGGGGAGGGCCATGTGCTTTACTCAGCCCGCTAATTCCAATGCCCCTCTCTCCAGAAACACCCTCACAGACACACCCAGAAATGGTCTTTGACCAGCTATCTGGGTGTTCTTTGGCCCAGTCAAGTTGACACATAAAATTAACCATCTGCAAGGCCCAAGCATTTAGCTTTGTGCACTTCAGCTTCAAGCAATTCACTGATTGAACTGACTCTGGAGCCAAGGGGGCAAGTATTTATTAAAGTAGTAGAGAGAAGATGCCTATCTATATGTTTCATATTACCTGTCCTGTTCTCTATTAAAAATATGTTAAAAGACCAGGTGCCTATGGCTATAAGACTTACCGGTCAAGCTTTTTGATGAAGGGACATAGAGGTTCTTGCTTAATATCCTAAAAAAATGGGATTTCACATGATGACTGATTGAGAAGCTGGGGCAGGAGAGTTTTGACTCATTTACAGCAGATTGGGTAATGTTTTTACTTTGTGACTAGCGGAAGAACTTCAAACTTATCTGCTTATATCATACCAAGTAGCATACTTAAACATACAACTTATATCATGCCAAGTACAGAACTCAAGACTCGGGCAGGTGATTGTGGAGAGGGGCCTTTTTCAAAGCAAGAGCAATCAGCTTCTGGGAGCAGAGACCCTACCTTCAGATCTCTCCAACTCCCAGCTATCTAACCACAGATAGATTGATATAAAACTGACTGTTGTGTATTTTTTTTTTCACTCCAGTTAACTTGTGAGTTAAGATATCAGAGCTATCCAGTTTCTCTGACACACTATATCAGTGATTTTTCTGGAGCAAATGTGGCTGATTTCTCAAGCTCTGTTATATTCTTCTTTCTTAATAACAAAACTTCTGCCTTTCAGTTGCATATATGGCCATCCAGAATAAAGAGCACATTTCCCAGCCTGCCTTATGTGAGATGTATCCATACAAATGACTGAGTGCTAGCCAACGGCATGCAAGTGGAAGCGGTGTGTGTGCCTTCTAAGAAGTGGCTCGAAGGGAACTCCCTCCTCCCTTCTAGCCAGAATGCTGATGTAACGGCTGCAGCTTTCGCATTCATTTTAGACCATGAGCTGGCCTTAAGAATCGTGGCATGGCTGAGCATGGTGATGTGTGCCTGTAATCTCAGCTACCTAGGAGGCTGAGGCAGGAGGATCGCTTGAGGTCAGAAATTTTGGACCAGCCTGGGCAACATAACACTAGGCCTTGCCTTAGATAAATGAATGAATAAATGAAGGCATGTACAGTGGACTCATAAGACCCACAGAAAGAGCCTGGATTCCTCACTTCCTTAGGCTGACTGCTTTAACTGAGTTCTTGGTTATGAAAGAACACCAACCATCTATTTTTCTGTCCTCCTATTTCTCCCACTTGTACCTATTTCTAACACATCTCCTAAAAAAAGCAACATGAGGGCCATTCTCCAGTGTTTATTGCCCTCCAGAGTTTGAAATATCTAAACCATAATCCAACTCTGCTATTATTTTTACTTCACAATATTCACCCATATTAGCTTTTTCACTCCCTTGTACAGAGACAGAATTACTGTGAAGTTAACGCAGTTCAAGCTTCAGGGTCCCTCACTGGCAGGAGCCCCTTCCAAGGCACAGAGAGACAGATGCCACATGATCTCACTTAAATGTGGAATCTAAAAAATCTGAACTCATGGAAGCAGAAAGTGGAAAAGTAGTTGTATGAGGCTGTGGGTGGTGAAGGTAGAAGGGGAAAGTGGAGATGTTGGTCAGTGGGTATAAAGTTACAATTGATAGAAGGAATAAGATGGGGTTCTGCACAGTAGAGAGAGTATAGTTAACAGCAATGTATTGTATATCTCAAAATAGGAGAGAGAATTTTTAATGTTCTTACCACAGAGATAATAAATGGTTAAGGTGATAAACATGCTAATTACTCTGATTTGACCACTACAAAATGTATACATGTATTGAAACATTACATTGTACCCATAAATATGTATAATTATTAGTCAATAAGATATAAAAATTATACCATAAAATTAAAATAAGTGAAAATTATTTAAGAAAATATTTTCTAAAAAATCCTCAAATATACCAGTTCTTGGATCCATCTTACTGATCTTTAAATGTCCAGAAAACTTCTTTAAAACAAATCTTACACTGTAGTTCCTTAACTTCTTGAACCAGATGCTATATGAGTGGTCAATATGGTCAGTCCTATTTCTATTTTTGCATTTTTATCTTGAGAGAATAACTTGATTATAAAGAGGAGATGGAAGGCAGCAGAACCCAATTACATAGGCTAGAAAGAATCCTTGCTTCTAAACATGAGTGATGCTAACATTCCTACTAGTGCATGTTAATTACTTTCTCTCCTATTTACCAGGACTTTAGTTTTCTCTTCTTCCTCTTTGTAGAGATCTATGGTCTCTTTGTGATGTCAATTGCAAGGCCTCTGTTTTCTGCTTTATACTGGAGGATGGAATAGCCTGAAGGGAAAAGATAAAACAGGAAATAGGATACCCTGAAGCTATAAACCAGGACTACAGAGCTATTACTACAGAGTGTTCACCAGAAAGCCAAGGGAAGAGCCTTTTATGGCGAAGAAAGTCATTTTGGGTTTGCAGTACGTTGTTAGATATTTGGATAATGAACTCTTATTCTGCTTTTGTACTTGACACTCAAACATTTATGCTTTAAAATTGCTTTAACCTTTAAGACAGAACTAGTCTAATGCCCTTCAAAAGAAATTACATTACCACAAATATGCATTTACAAAGTCTGTTTTGCTCTCGCATTCTCTATCAGATTAAGTGAAGTCTTTAAAAGGCGACATCATCCAGCGTCTTATAAAAATATACATAGCGATGCTAAACCTGAGGCTGCCCTTTATGATCAGAAGGGCAATGCAGCCATATGCTGAGCAGGACAGTCTCCAAATTATGATGCCTCTAAATACGGCCCCATTTCTAGGTTAGGATCAGAATCTGCACAGTGTAAGCCTTGCAATTTCTTATTTTGGAACATATGCATCACTAGTCCATAAACGTACCTCATTTTCATAACTGTATTACTTATAGAAGCATCATAAACACTTTTGGAAATGATATTTTTCCTTAAATGTTTAGATTTAATGGAAATCTTAGAATAGAAGAAAATTGAAACTTCAAGTTGTATCCTTAATAAAACTTTCTCTCTGTGATGAAAAAGTACTCTATAAAGCTGATATTTTTCTATTACCATTTACAGTTCCTTCTCTTATTAGCTGTCTAAAACTTCTAGGTTATAAGATTGCAATATAGTAGAGATGGCACCCAATCTAATCCTGGTATCACCACTACTGATTGGCAAGGCACTGACTCCAACTTATAAAACGGAGAGAAGCCTTGTTCTATCCTCCTCACAGACTGTTGTAAAAGTGCGAATGGATAAATAAATATTTTGTTCTTTTGAGACATTTCCCATCATCCTGGCTGATTGGATACAGTTCATTCTCCCTGGTATTCTGCATGTGGTTGATCTGTTCTCCTTCTGCCTGTTTGTTCTCATGCCACTGACCCAAACGTGGCTTGTCCACAGCTAGTTTTTCAGGTCTGCTACCCTGAATAGCAGTATTTTTCTTTCCTTAATTCTTCACAGCCATTAGCACAAGGCCTATCATATAAAAATGGATAAATAAATAAATTGAATCCAAACACATTAACAATTCAATAATTGCACTTTACAGTATAACATTTTTCTAATTAGAAGAAAAATGATGCCTTTTTATCGATCAATTAGCCAAAACTATCCTAATCATCTTTTCTTGCCATTCATGTATTCAGTGCTGACCAACAGGACTTTCTGCAGTGATGGAAATGCTCTATATCTGTGCTAATACTGTGATCACTAGCCTCGTGTGGTTATTAAGCATTTAAAATGTGGTAGGTGCAACTGAGGAACTAAATGTTCAATTTTATTTAATTTCAATTAATTAAAACTTAAGTAACCATGTGGCTAGTGGTTCTTGTACTAGACAGCACAGACCTATACCAAAGTCACTAAAATACTTTCTAGCACAAGAGTAAGTTTTCATGGCCACTTGAATGCTTAAAACAGTTTAGACAGAGAATCTGCAGCCTATATAAGTTGTAAAATTGGCTTCAGGTTAAACTCTCTATATATCTAGCCATCAATTTCCTTTTTAAACAGTCTACGCAGAGCTGACTAGCATGCCTATTTATTGGTTTCAACTACTTTCCCATAGGGGTTAGCAAAGACTGTACCAGACATGAGTTGTTCTCCTATGACTCAAGTATCCCTTTTCAGGGGAGATATTTGAGCATCTTAATGACCACTGATTCTCAGACATGGCTTCAAAGAATACTTCGATATGATTTCTTAGACACGGCTGTAAGAGAAGAGAAGTTCAATGATTTTGATGCCTCAGAGGTCAGTGCTCTTATAGAAACTGAGGAAGAAATATTTTAGCCTGGTAGTCAGACTGTATTTTTAAGAGAATTCCATTTTTATCTTCTTCTTTGGGAGAAAGTCATGCATGGAGAACATTCAAATACAAGTCTTGGTGAGGTAACTTTCTCAGAAACAGAGTCAAAAATCAAAAGTTATGGTCTTTTAGCCAAGGCTCCTTCCGAGTATCAAACAAACACCATGATGAAAAACAACAGACAAGGTGCATAAAATACTCTGAGGCCCAGCAAGAAACGTCAAATATGACAAAGATGGAAGAGTTTAGTTTGATAAGAGCAAACACAGTAAATTCTAGATCAAGCATATAAAGTGTGACCATATAATAGATTCTCCAAATCAGGACCTTTGGTCGTGGGAAGGGCACCCTTAGCAATTACACTGGGAATAGAGGTGAAAATGGCAACTCTTCTGAGTTAACATAGGTGTATAATCATCTTAACTTTGGGGAAGAAAGTGTTCTGGGTCAACCGTAAGTGTTCGACAGCCATGGTGAGGACAATCCTGCTGTGTATGACATATCCTGGCTCCTTAAAAAGACTCAACATTTTCAGAGTTTCCAAGAACTGTGTTTTTAAAAGTCAGTAATATTTTCAAAAGCCCCCCTGTGCAGCTGCTTTTTGAGGAGTACCCTTCATAACCCCAAAGCTCTGTATCCAAACTAGTGGTAAGGTCTTCATTGTTATAATTCATTCCTTAAATGCATATTTTAGGGCAGGCCTGAGCCATGTGGGATATTTAGATAATGGGTTGACAAACATTATTTGCAGGGGGCCAGATGGTAAATATTTTACATTTGGTGGCCCTGTGATCTCTTCCACAGCTACCCAACTCTGGAACTCTGGTTGATGCATGAAAGCAGCCGTAGAGAATACAAAAATGAATGGATGTGGCTTTGTTTGAAAAAAGTTTATTTATAAAAACAGATAGTGGGCTAATGACTCTAGATAGACCCCAGCATGAAAGACCTAGAAGTCAGACCAACGTTAAAGTTTCCTATATTCCCATGGGGCTCCTCCTCACATAGATGTAGCCTCCTTCCCTCCTTTCTTCCCTTCCTCCCTTTCTCTTTCTTTTTTCTCCCTCCTCTCCTCCTTTCCTGATTCCTTTTTCATTCATTAAGCTAATACATACTGGGAACCAACTCTACACCAGCAATTGGGGTTGCAAAGATTAATAAGATGAAATTCCTCCTAAATTTTCTCTGGATAAACTTCTACCCTGCTGGCCTAAGGTACGTGATATGGCTTAGTGTTGGAGAAACTGAGGACCAGGCCACCGGATGGTTGAAGTGGAGCCAGCACTAGACTTCACTGACCTGACTCAGTCCACTGCAGCTTTTTTCACTGCTGCAGCCTGGCTGGTGTTTGGACAAACAAGAGAAAAAGTAAACCAACATCAATCCATTTTTATAACTTACATTCTATGCACAGCAACATTTCTCCAATCTCCCAAGGAAGATTTTTATTTTTGATAAAACTAACATAAAATGAATAATAAATATGTTTTCCTACATGGCATCGTATTTTCATCAGAAACCACTGGAAATATGTAAAACAATATAATGGCAAAGTAATTACCACTTCCAACATTTTTATTAGACTCAATTACTATCCTGCTATGTAATAAGTATATGCTAATTAGTAGAGACATCAATGTAAAAGTGCTTTGTCTTTCTTCTATTTTACAACTTTACTTTCCTAAATTGTATTTATCTTAGAAAGTTGCATACTTTTCTTAGATCCAATTACTACAAATAAAGTGTATTTAGATGTAATGTTGAGGTTGATCTTAATAAAAATGACTTAATTTCTTACTTTGCAGTTGCATTAGCCACAGGTCACCAAGAGCACTCCTGTGATTTACCTCACATGGCAGATGAAATGCACTATGGCAGCTTCAACATGTGAAGTCAATGATAGGGCACATCTAATCCAATTTGTCTCATTAACTTGGACATAATTTCTTAAAGAAATATAAGATAACATCTAGGTCAGAGTACCATCTTCTGACTTCTCAAGGTAGCCTCAAGGAATGTTACATCACTGTCCTGGCATTCCTGGACTACGTGTTATACAAGACAGACAATATTTGTTCAATTTATCCTTACTACAAAATTAATTAGGCTATCATATAATAAAATGCACCAGACTCTGTGTTAATGTCTTCCATAACTCTCATTTAATCCTCATTAAGATCATGTGAGTGTAAGGAAATAAAACTTCCCTGGGTTTCTGGGTGCTCTTTCCAAAAGCCCTAGCTTCCTGAGACTTCTTTTCCTTTCTAAGCAGAGAAAAATCATTTTTCCTTATCTCTTACCTATGGAGTGTCCAGCTACCCTCTTAGGAATTGACCTGACTCTAATCTCATGGTTCTTGGGGGAAGGACTGGAGAAAAGGGGGACCGATGCACTTATTATTTACTGTGAGGTAATAAGGAACCTGTCTCTGACCCAGAATATCTTATGCGTGCATTCAGTATAAAATTAATGAAGATGACTATGAAAAACTTAACAGTGAGATAAATCATTTTTATAGATGAGAAGATGAAAGTTTACTAGGCCATAAGGGAGTCTAAGTTAACAGATCAAGTATGGAAACTAAAATCTCTTCTGTCACTGATAGACTGCAGTCTTTAAAATGTGCCTTTCCTTGCTGCTGATATTGCAGCGGTGAGAAAGTTTCTGGACCAGCCACCTCTTAGCTCCAGCTGTTTGCTCTTTCTTGAGGCAGGGCTTAAGTCTCCCCACCCTCAACCTTCCCTACCTGTTCCTGCAGCACTCTGGGGTCCCAGGCTCCTCTGCCATCTCTAGGTTGGCTGCATTTGTGACCTTCTTCCCTGACTTATTAGTAGTACTCATGCCCTTGGCTTGGGCGAAACACCCCACTGTGGGCGGCTCCCTCCTCCCTGCCTTGTCACACTTGCCTCCTTCACGCAGGTGATGATGGTTTTTTCACTCATTCAACTCTTGCAACTCTTGCCTTTACTAGTTTTCTTTTTGTTTGCTCCACATTTTTTTAAAGAAGCTTCCCCTGCATATTCTCCTCTTTATGGTTCAGGTCCTTGTTGCCTTATCCACAATTCTGAAATCCAAAAATGTCCTGAAACTGGAAGGTTGCTTGATTGGTTGATTTTTTTCCCTATTTGGCAGCAAAATTCTTCTGACCTAAACACATTCAGGGGCAAAACCAAATATGAATTGATGAGAGGCTATTTAGAGACTTTATTTCTTCAACTTTGAATACTGTACATTTCAGGGTAGTACCTTGATGTGCTTGCTTCTACAGTACTGCCTTTGATTCCTAGTTGGGAGAGAGTTTCTGTAATGTGTATTTTAAGCCCCGTATTGCCATTCTAAAATCTAAAAAATAGTTTTGACTTCCAAAACATGCCTGGCTATTGGGGTTCAGAGGATGGACTGGGCTCTCCACTTCCTGAGCTGATGCCCATTCTGAGGAGATCCGTCGTGTCTCAGAACTGTTTTCTGTCTGTATCATGCCTACTCAACCGAGCATGAAACGTTATCAGGTCTTCTTACCCCTTGTGTTAAAATTAATAAATTCAATTTTCTGCTCCTCTGAAGAGAGTTGTGGAGCTAAGACAAAGATGGAAATACTTGAGAGGAGTCTCTCCATTCAGAGGTGAGGAACCACAGCACTTTCCACAGGAGGGGCAGACCCTGGAATTAGGTTCTAAGTGGTGAGGCTGATTTTGGGTGCAGACCTCATGAGTTTGGCGGGGATTATTGTTCACTTGTGGGCTCAGAGGGAGCTGGGCTCAAGGCAGGATGAAAAAAGGATCTAGAGGGGAGAAGAATTTTGGCAGATCACTCAGAATTGGAGAGGAGATTAGAACTTATGTTTTTACTGTTTGTTTTTCTGGCAGTGGGAATCC
Source organism: Mirza zaza (assembly GCA_008750895.1). Lineage (NCBI taxonomy): Eukaryota > Metazoa > Chordata > Mammalia > Primates > Cheirogaleidae > Mirza > Mirza zaza. The sequence goes on along the minus strand of VSMD01090632.1, from coordinate 25,754 downwards.
TAGGAGGCAGAGACTCTGGGGACAGGAGTTAAAAACAGACTAAGATTGCTCAGCAGAGCAAGATTCTTGGAAACAGAAATTTCTTAAAACAAAAATTTGAGGGAAGCTACGTTGGCAAACTACAGGGAGAGAGTTGGAGTTAGGAGTTGGAGTTGATTTACATAAGTGTAAACCTGGAAAAGGAGTAATTAGGGCTAAGGTCTCTGCCCTGTAATATCAGGATGAGATCTGTTCAAATCTGTGTCCTCCGTTCTAGGAGAAATCGAATACCTTCTTTGAAATTCCTCTTAAAATTTTAGGTGCTGGGACATGGTTAGGCTGGTGGTATACTGGGGAGAAATGCTATATATAAAGGTTTTCAAATCTGATTAGAAAACTAAAACCCTTTACAAAAATTTATTTATTTGTATATATTCATGGGGTGCAGGTGCAATTTTTCTGCATTGATACATTGCACTGAGGTGAAGTCAGGGCCTTTGGTGTATCCAACTAAGCAACCTCCCATCATCCACCTCCCCTCACCCCAAACCCCTGAGTCTCCTTTGTCCATCATTCTGTGCCCTGCCTCCATGAGTACACATTAGTTAGCTCCTACTTACAGGTGAGAATATGAGATATTTACCTTTCTGTATCTCGGTTGTTTCACTTAAGTTAATGATCTCCAGTTCCTTCCATGTTGCTGCAAAAGACAGGATTTCATTCTCTTTTATGGCTGAATAATATTCCACTGTGTATATGACACCCTTATGATGCCAAATTGGTGAATGAGGCACCACTTTGTGAGCCTGCCTAAAGGGATTGTTGGTGACAGCTGGTAATCCTTTTTCTATCTTTCATGTCATTATGGCCAGTAGGAGACGCTGATCTTCTTGTTCCTTCATGTTATCCTTTCCTTCATTGACACAGCTGTCTTCTTTTCTTAGATATGCATCTCTCTCCATCCCTCAACCTCTTTCGTCACCCTTTTTTCTTTTTGCCCCCATAGTATTGCACTGCCCTGTCTTGCACACCTATCTTTGCCCCCTGGGTCTCCCTTTGTCTCCTGGACAATCAGATTACAATTCTGATAGTAATTTTTAGGATGCAACTCAATAGAATGATTTGTTTCCTTCAAAAAATCTCATCCCTCTTTTACCCCTCTACCTCCATTAAATATAACCTTTAAACTTGGTTCATGAGTATATATATTTTTTATTTGTCTCTTATTCATAATCAATTTAGAGAAATGATTTCTGTTTTTAATATTTAAGTTATACTAAAGCTTTTTTTTTAAAAAAAGAGAAGCAACTGTTCTGTTCTAAAGAGTTAATTATAATTTGCAGTGAATGGTCATTTTTTAAAAAAAACATAATGAAGAACATAACTGAAATATGTCTCTTTGGGAAAATACATGCATGGCTTCTTTCTGACCATGAATTTCCCTAAAGCAAAATTTTAGCATAGTTAAATTTGCTTTTCTATATTCAGCAATCTAGAGAATTTTATTCAGAGAATAAGCAAATATTGACTGACCACCATGGGAGATAATTAGAAAAATAGGGAATTGGGATTTGGAGAAGAAAGTGGCGACTGAGCATGTGGCTAAGTAGGAGAAGAGGTCTATTGCAGTGGTTTTTCAGAGAGAAAAGAAGGCAGGGGGAGAGTCACCTGGATCACAGGACTGCCTTCCCGTGTGGTGGGAGGAGCTGAAACCAGGAGTCCTGCAGCACAGGCTGGTGGAGCTAAGTCCAAGAATTCTGCTGCATTCTAGGATCTGCTGTTGAATATGAAAAATACTCCATTTACTGCTAGAGCAGACGTATTAAACAAGGTAACACCAACATGTCGTCTGAAGTGTCCAAGTTATTCTTCCGCCATCCAGCAGAGTTGGACTTGGGAGACCCAGTTAATAACTTTAATTCAATTCATTGACCTCCTGGAGAGAAGAGGAGACTGGAGGAGAGGCCTGATGGAAGAAAACAACTCTTACAATGCAATGCTTTCTTATAGCAAAGCACAATTGATTCCAAGCATTTCTTTGACAATGAATAAAAAGGAAGACTCTGAGCAAAAGATGGTCTGAAATTTCATCTTGGAACCAATTATCACTAGTTACATAAAAAGTAAAGATAATATTTTTATTAACTATGTGTGGGGGTCTTTATTGCTTTTGTTTCAGCTAATGTTTAAAATATTTTAAGATTCTGTTTCATGCCCTTAGTTATTCTAACATTATTTATCCCATAAAGATTGTAGTTATTCAACTTAACTCACTGACTGCCACACTAGAAAAAGACATTTTTTTCTTTGGGGCTGTAGTGTTCTATTACAAAAATAGAATAAAAACTTTGAAAACAAAATGATCCTTTCTAATTTAATGACAAATTTTTTATTTTTTATTGTTTTCTTGTTTTTCTCAATAAAAAAGTAATATAAAAACTTGAAAATTAGTAGTGTAAAAAGTAATGTGAAAACTTGAAAAATAGTTCATGAGGATAAAGTGTTTTTCTTGACTTGTCAGGCTTAAGTGTAATTTAAAGATAAACATAAATGGAAAAATGAAATGAATTGGCTTCTATTCATTTAATCCACATTTTTAAAATTAAATTATCAACATTAATTGTAACAATAAGAACATCAGCAAGTAAGATTTTCATAAACCAACTGCAGGGTTTTGCCCAGGGGCCACCCATCATGTCAGATGTATACTATAGCATGACAGTGTGAGTTGCCTGCATACCACACAGCACCCAACGTAAAGAGACATGTGAGTTACATATGCTTCATGAGGCCCTGTGTTCAAACTATTGTGAGTTAAATAAAACTCACATGGCAGTTAATGTGGTAAAATTCTCTTGCTATGAGGGATTTCAGAAACATAGTCTAGTTGTTAGAGTTGTGGAGAGAAATGTTGGACATTTGATTTAAGGAATTTAGGAGGCCTTTTATCAGTATAGCATTTCTGAGAAGGACTTACCTAAGTTTTGTTTAATTGCCCCAAGTTATGGAAAATTTGCTGTCATATAGCTAGCCCATTAATTTTGAGATAGGATTATTTGTTCGAACGTTTTTCTTACACTGGTCTAAAATTTTCCTTTCAGCAATTTCTTCTGCCTTCTGAAGTAACAAAATCTATGTCCTTTTCTAAGAGGTTGTGACAAGTTTTATACGTGTAGTTCAAGTTGTTTCCCTTCGTAGCAAGTTTCCTGTATATTTGTGTATAACATGGTTTTTTAATTACCACATATGATACTTTTATTACTGTAATTCGTTATATCTGACGTAGCCGGTGGCTTCATTTAATTTTCTTTGCCCTCTGATCCTTTCCTCTTTCCCTTCCCTGGCTCCTGTCCTCACCATCTCCTCTCCCATCACTTCTCTCCACTTCTGCAGCTCCCATCTTCCTGTTTACTCCTCCCTGCAACAAGCAAACAAAAGCCTGGGCCTCACAGGCGGCTCCCCTGAGGCAGGTGGGGATATCCCCGGGACAAGTGGCAGTCAGGCAGCCAGGGTCCAGCTGCCTTCCTGGTGAGGGAGGGAAATTAAAACTGCTGTGACTCAGAGCCACCAACCCCAGTACAAGCAGAGAAACTTCCCAGAGGCAGCGCCTCTAAAAAGTCCCCTGTCAGAACTAAGCCGGGCAGGAAGGTGCTGGAGTCCCAGGGGACCAGGCACATCAGAGCCTGCAGCTCAGAAGCCCCTGGGAATCGGGCACGGGAGTCAGGGGAGCCCGTGGAGGCCGGAGGGATGTCTGACAGCATCTATACATTTCATATTTGAAATGCTTTAAGAACATGGATTCTATGATTTTTACAGAAACAAATTCTGACACTTAAAAATAATAAAATGCCAGTGGTAATACTGGTAGAGCAGTCTGACAGGAAATAACACCCGAATGCAGTAATGCTATTTGCTCTGGTACTGCAGCCACCGCACCCCCACCGAGCCTTCCCCGTAGGCTTCACTCTCATCCGTCTTAAAGGACAAGGTTTCAGCTTCATTTCCTGGTTATTTTTTGTTTTAATGCACAGTAAGTTTATGTGACAGATTTGGGGCATTCATCTAATAAAACCTGCTGTTAGGTACTCATTCAACAAACACTTGGTAAAAGCCACCTCTTGGGCACTGGCGGAGAGCTGGGGACGCAGCAGTGGCTGGGACGGAGGGCCGAGGGAGGGCTCTGGAGCCAGGCTGCCTTCACTCAGCCCAGCCCGGACCCTTGTCAGCCCTTCTAGCCATTATTGACTATTCCTGTTGCAGTTTCCTCACCTATCAAATGGGGATAATAATGGTAATTATTAATTAATTGATAGTCTAATTATTAATTAAAAATCTCATAGAGTTGTGAGGATTAAATTACTTTATACATGTAAACCACTTAGAACGGCATTTCACAACCACTAAATGTTGAATAACTGGCATATGATAAATTATTATTTATTTTAGTAGACAAAATAAGAAGTCTTTTCCAGTAGACAGTGCTAAACCGATGAGAAACATGGTGAAGGTCATTTGATCAACTAAGGCTCTACCAACAGCACTGTTTTTCAGCCCTTATTGTTACATTTTTCCATCTCATCCATAAAGATATCTCAAGAGAGACCAATGATCTTCAGATGCCATTGCTTAGTGCATTATGATTACCAATACTGCACGTGAAACACAAAGCAGTGTGGGATTTTCAAAATGGTGTGTATTTTGCCGTCAAAGAACCTGGCTTCTAATTAAAGGTTTTGTGAAAAGTTGGATAATGTCTTAGTCAGCTCAATCTGCTATAACAAAATAACATAGACTTGGGCAGCTTAAGCGACAGACAGTTCTGGAGGATGAGAAGTTCAAGATCAAGTTGCTAGCCGAGGCCCTGCTTTCTGGCTTGTAGATAGAAGCAGTCTTCTTGGTGTGTGGTCTCTGTCTTCCTCTTATAAGAGCACTAATCCCATCATAAGAGTCCCACTCTTAACACTTCATCTAAACCTAATGATCTTCCAAAGGCCCCATCTCCAAATATCACATTAGGAGTCAGGAGACCATAATCAGCAAGTTACAAAACATATCTACAACTCAAATCTGTCATCTTCACAGTTAAGATCAATGATCCCAACACCAACACTACCCACTGTTGTGGGTGTGCCATGAGATGTTTTATATCAAACCCATTGCTCAGCATTTCAGAAGTCCTGTCCAGGAGTCAATAATAACAAATTTCTAAGAACACATACTGAAGGTAGAAACATATACCCTATATTGTATTAATTTGCAGTTGATAGATGACTAAAATATAACCCCCTTCCTGATACTATCTTTCCAAATGATTTTTGCAAGTGTATCAAAATATTATCCTAATATGGTAAGTGGAGTACCATGTACACAATTTTTGAGAGCACAATCCTGGTTAGAATATGGCAACTGGGAAGCATTTCAGTCTTTGATATTATTCAAACCTTGTCAAATAGAGTTTTAGTTGACCTTAAGCATTGTCTTTCATTAATGTTTTATTTTTCTAGACCCAAGAAATGTATTCTTTGTGTTGTGAGGTTTAGACATTTCTTAAAACATTGGAGCAGACATCCCGTGACTGTTGGGAGCCAAGAAAATATGTATTGCCAAAAATACTTGGCCTGGCTCAGTGGCTTCAGTGTGGGATCTTGAGGTTCCCAACAATGGTCACTGTAGTTGCTTGAGAGCTGCACACCAGTGGGAGCTTGTAGCTTGGGAAGAGAGTGTTTGTGAGTGGCAGGATGCCTGTGGGCACCTAGGTAGGATGTTAGTTATGGGAACGACTTACGTGAGCTACTCCCACTTTTCCTGCAAACTTCAAGAGGACAAGAGCAGGCCAGATACACATTGTTAGGAGAGACTGATCAACATTCAGATGCACAGCTATGCCTCTGGTAAGCACTTGTTTCGTCTTTGTTGAAATATTTGCCTGTGGAAAACAAGTTTGCATTAATGTCTTGGCCTTTTAATATCCATCATGAAAATTTTCAGTTTACTTAAGAGCAAAATGGTGTATGAGAGAAGGCCAGGCTCTAGTCAGGCAGCCTTAGTTGCCCAGCTCTTTTACTTCCAAGTTGTGTCATTTTGAGCAAGTTATTCAATCTATTTGCCACTCAGTTTCCTGGTACATTAAATAACCTATTTCAGAGGGTTCTTATGAGAGGGTAGCTGGATACCTGGGGCATTGTATGTGTTCTAGAAATGTTCCTTTAAATCACATGCTAGAAGCACAACCATGATATTATTTCTGTTCAGTTTGAATTTAATTTGTCTTTTTTGTAAGCAAATGCCTGTTTATAAATTACAGAGCTTTACATGCATTAAAAAGGAAATCCTAACGAAAACTGTTTTAAATAATAAATAATTTATTATCTTACACAGTAAGCCATCTGAAGGCATTTCAGGGAAGTTAATTCAGCAATGCAATGACAACATCAAAAACCTGGGCATCCCCCTCCCCCATTTTCTTGTTCTGTGATCCTTAGCATGATAAATTTGATGCATGTCCATTCAAGATGGCACCAGCATAGAATTTCATATGGTGAACTCAATATGAATCTCTCTCTTATTAAATTTAGGGTTAGGAATTAAAAGTAGACCTATCATTTGATCCAGAAATCCCACTACTAGGTATTTACCCAAAGGAAAAGAAGTCATTTTATCAACAAGACACCTCCACTGAAATGTTTATTGCAGCACAATTCACAATTGCAAAGATGTGGAATCAACCCAAGTGCCCATCAATCATGAGTAGATTAACAAAATGTGGTATATGTATACCACAGAATACTACTCAGTCATGAATATGGTTGACTTAATGCCTTTTGTAACAATTTTGATGGAACTGGAGACCATTATCCTAAGTATCTCAAGAATGGAAAAACAAACACCACACATACTTGCTATTACATTGGAACTGATCGACAAGCACACATGTGCACAGAGGAAAGTGAAACTCAGTGGAAATCAAGCAGCGGGGAGAGCAAGGAGGGAATGGGTGAAAAACTACCTAATAGGTACAATGAACGCTATTAGGTGATGGGCACACTTATAACCCTGACTTGGGCATTACAAAACTGATACATTTAACCAAAAACATTTGTACCCTGTAGTATTTTGAAATTTAAAATAGGCATTAAAAAAAAGGGGGAGTGAGTTGCTTTGGAGAAAGCAGTAAATAGAGATTTAATAGGCAACTATTAGTCTACTAAAACTTTGATTTACATTTCAATATTATTAAAAATAAAGTAGCAAGTGGGAAAAGAGACAAGCTCTTTCAGAAAACTACTGAAAGGTTTGCAGAGGAAAGCCTTAAATAATGAAGACGGCCAAAGCCAACCTCAGCTGTCCAAGAAACATGATGGATTTACATACTGGTAACAGCTACAGTGGCCAGACATTAACCCTAACTTTTGGAAAGCTGCTGGTTTCTCTCTTCATTTGGAAACAGTGGACACTTACTCTCTTCTGACTGGGAAAAGTTTAACTATATGGAATGCATGCTCGATGACCTAAAAATGTTCTACGTGTCTCTCTTCTAGCTGTTTCAGCTGCCATTTCATGAAAAGAAAGGCAGGGACTGTCCTGTCTCCACCCCATTCTCAAATGCCCTCTTGAGGAGAGGCACGAGGATAACCAGTCTTATCAATAAGATGAGAAAGAAGCTATAAGGACACTAACTTCAAGGAAAGGCTTAGCCAAGTTGGAGAAATAGATCCAATGCCAAACGTCTGACAGATAAAAGCGTTATAGTAACCATTCCCGTGCTTTTAATACTGCCCGACAGATTAGACAACGTCTCTTCTTTAAAACTAAAGAGGGACATTTATTATTTACACGGAAAAATCACTTGCCAATAAAATGCATAGACTCTGCTAACATTTTGGGTGCAGTTGAGGGGGCTGGGTTGAATTTAAATGCCATCTTCAAATACATAAAGTGCTACTTTGCGGAGGATAACGGCTGATTGTTTTTTCCCCACATGTAGGTCCTGAGTGGAACTTGAGCTTACATTAAGGTATGAAGATTTGGAAATAGTTACAGAGAAGAATATCTTGAGCATCTGTGCTATTATAAAGGAGGATGAGTTGCCAGTGGACGCTGTGTCCTATATTTTTGCCAATTTCTATCAAAGGACAATTTCTTATCTGCTGTCATTTAAGCATGATTCAAGAAGCTGGGGTCAGATTATATTTCAAGCTTCTCATTAGTCCTTTAAAATAATCCTTAGCCCTTTTAAGGCTTCTGGGGGAAGTGTTAGTATTCAAGTTTCCCCTCCATGAAAAGCACTGGCTGTTGGCAAAACAATAACCAGAAATGAGTGGGTTTCTTGCATTAGGACACACAAAGACACGTATTTTCCACATGCTTTTACTTAACTTTATCATTCATTAGACCACTATGTCAGCAGAATTGTCAGTTTTATATATATGTATATATATTTTTTTAAAGAAAGATAAATAGATGCTGGATGTAGAGGGCTGTCAGCTGAAAAAGCAATGAGGTTTCATGTTTGGGAATCCATGAGAGATACTCAACACACTGCTGACTCCCCTGGAAATTTCTTTTTGTTCTTAGGTAGCTCATATGAGTTTTATTTGATAATGATATTCTTAAAAAATGAAAATGGAAACTGACAAATAAGAATGGAATATAATTCAGTGAGTCTAGTTCATGTCAGAATTTAGATCCAAAACATTTTTAAAGGGATGGAGGAAATAAACTTTCAGAGGAATATAGGTCTAACCCTTCATCTAATATTCCATTAAAAGAACCCAGAAAATAATGTCTTTACAGGAAGCTATCACATTGCCCTTACATGGGTTCAAACACATTTCTTTTCTTCTTTAGTTTCATGGACTAAAGGTGGCTATATGAATAAAACTAATTAGCTACCAGGGGAAGACCATAGCCTTTCATTACAATCAAAGTTGATAGGGGCTCTTCCAAAGGTTTAATATATTGCAGGCCTTGTCAATGCTTAAAAAGGAATTGAATAATTCCATAATTAATATAGAAACTAGATTTGATTTTCTGCTTTGAAATTACATATTAAATTTAAAAAGTGAGACTGGCACAGTAATGAAAAATTAGACACATAAAAGAGGTAAACAAATTATTATGTATAGTAAGAAGAAGGCTGCTTAGATATTGCGATCTAGCAAGTTATGATCTGAAGGGACCATATATAAATGAAATTGTGTTCGTTTCTAATAATTTATTGTTTAGATCTAAAAATCAAACGATCCAAATACCTTTAGTGTCTCTAGCCTCTGAACTTCATTATTAAAATGAAATTCTACTGATAAATTTGACTATGCCCTTGGGTAGTTAATCTAGTAGTGACACCATTTCTTCATTATGCATACTATGATGCTTTATTGCATAGTATATCCTGAAAAATTAATTTTGCTAGGAGAACAAGACCATGTTTCATATTAGTAGGCCGACTTTAGGTCTTTTGAACTGGATCGTTTGTATTTGAGATTTTCATCAAGTTATCCTCATATGTAGAGAAATTGAAATCCCTTAAACCAATTCATGTTTAGTCTGAATATATGAAGCCTATATGACTCACATAGCTAAACAGTCAAAAAATGGTTCAAGAATTAAGTATTTCTATTCTTCACCCTCTCTCCTTCTTACTTTAGTTTTAGAGATGAATTAGCTGGTTGCATATAGGAACTGGTAAAATTTATCTGTTCTAGATGTCATATAGTAAAATCTTGCTGCTATATATTTTTAAAATGCATTCTCATCTCCTTTGGATATGAGAAAGATGAGAAAGGAATAAAGGGTGGTAGAGAGAAAGAGACAGAACAGGGGAAGAGCTATTCTGATGAGGGACATCCAACTGTCCCAACCCAACACCCTAGACACTTCTGAGAACTCCCTTTCAATGTTGCCACCCACTGAACTCCCTCTACTGCATTCTCCAACCCCTTTCTCACCTACCTCCCTTTAATTCCCTCTTTTCATTCTCAAAAAACATATATTAAGTATGTACTGTGTGCCAGTTGTCATGCTACACACTGGAGAAACAGCGATACAAGGAGCCACTCATATCCTGGGAAAGCTCGAGACTAGGAAGGAAGACAGACACTAACCAACCAACACCAAGCCAATTGCCCATAGGCCAACAAGTGCCATTAGAGAAGCAGCTATAGGAGCTGAATTGGGCCGCATCTTAATTTATCACAGTAGCTGAGTGACAACATGGAGACATTAATGGCTTTGATAGAAGGTTTTTAATGCTCACAGCTCCCTCTGAAATGAGAGGCACAGATGTGACACACCAGGGCCACACAAAGTCTGCTACATATGGGGGTCAGGAAACAGACATAGGAAGTGGGGCTATGCCTTTATGGCTGTAGCGGTAGGGAGTAACTAGGTGGTGACAGCCCTCATTGGGTATGAAGTGGAAACATGTAAGTCAGGGTCAGTGGTTGGGGGAATTATAACACAACTTTTGCAAACCTGTAAAAGCTAGCTTGCAGTGAAAATGTGAACAACTTTGATCGTTAGTCCAGCCCTGTGATTTGGCAGATTGCTGGAGAGGTTAGGAGTAATAGATGTCAAATAGTCAATACAGAACCTAAAGGCATGGTTAATACAGAGGCCAGAAGAGAGGGACTTAATTTGGATTGTGCACCTGGGGTGGCGGGAGGATGGAGAAAAGGCTGCTAAAAGTGATGTGAACTGGCTAAAATCTCTCCTCTGGCTTCCAACTGCATCTGCAGATAATCCAATCCCTTAGGTGGTCCCTAAAGCCCCGAAAGTCTCTCCTTATCTGATGCATCCCTGCCTGGGCAGCCCTCTCCCGGTTTCTCTAAAGCTCTGAGCTCTTTTCTATCTCAGGGCTTTTGGACATTACTCCCTCAGCAGGGGAAACTCTTGTGCCTGCTCTGCCCACTTAATGCCTATCCATTCTTTAGGTGTCAGCTTGAGTGTTATTTTCACAAAGAGGTCTGCATTCTCTCTAATTTTTATTGTATTTCCCTGCCTTTGTAATCTCTGGCTTTGATCTCCTGAGGACTTAGCCCAGGTTATAATTATGTATTAATATTTATTTGTCTAGAGCTGTGCTGTCCAGTATAGTAGCTGCTATCCACATGAGGCTATTGAGCACTTTAAATGTGGCTAATTTGAATTGAGCTGTGCTGTAAGTGTAAAATATAAGTTCAAAGACTTAGTACAAAAAAGGAATATAAAATATCTCATTAATAATTTTTAATACTGATTACATGTGAAAATGATGTTACTTGGATATGTCAGGCTAAATAAAATATAATTTTACCTGCTTTTTAAATTTTTTAAATGTGGTTACTAAAACATTGAAAATTATACATGCGACTCACATTTGTGTTTCACGTTATATTTCTCTCGAACTGTGCTAGTGTAGATTGCAAGGTGTGTGAGGGGAAGAGCTGGCCTACTCTGCTCACAATAGGATCTAAATATTTGCTCGATAAATGGCTGTAAGAATGAAAGGATTTGTGAAGATCGCATGGGAGGTAACCAAGTGAGGGTGTGTGTTGGTGGGTTCTTGGGCAGGCAGCACCTTTAAAATGAAGAGAACAGAAAAGCAAGTATGTTGAGGGATGGAATAGCACAGGGTTTTCAAGGAGCTGCCATATGTCAGCAGAGTAACATAAGCAGAATTACCCCGGGGAGATGTGTGTGCCATAATAAGGAATTTGAACTTTGCTGAACACAGTGGGAATGAGACTCAATGAAGAATTTTAAACAGGAGAGAAATTTGATTAGATTTATGTTAAAGAACTATCAGGGCAGTCAGGGAGAGACTGAACTAAAAGTAGGGAAGCCAGTTTGGAGGCATTGTTATAATCCAGGCACGAAGTAACGAGGTCACGAACAAAGCAAGACACTATACAGAGGAAGAACAGTGAACTAACTCCAACTTTCTGCAAGGTGGACTCTAAGACTGTAGGACTAGGAATCCATTTGGGTGTAGGTATGAGACACAGCAGGAAGTTGATTTTCACCTTCCGAGTTGTGCAACAGGACATATGGGGCATCTGCTAATAAATGAAAATGAGTTAGGAGGCAACCAAAGCCACTTTTTAAAAATGCATATCTGATTGTGTCACCATCCCCCCACACTCTCTCACCTCCTGCGTCCTTGTTAAAAGGCTTGAACAGCTTCCTACTGCTCCTAGAACAAAGATTTAAAAATCCTACAGGATCATTGTGGTCCACCCTGGAAATTCTGTCTACATCCTTATTTAACACTGTTCTTCCTAAGCAATGCCCTAGTCACACTGGGGCGTCTGGACTCCTTCAACGTGCTCTATTCTTCCCTCCTCTTGCAGGAATGATCTTTCTTGTCTCTCTCACTTTTGCTTTGGTGCTCAGCTTAAGTCACTTCCTCAGGGAAGGCTTCCTGTCTGACCACCTGCCCCCAAGCGCTTTTGTTTAGTGCTCCTCCCATATCCCCTTTTGTTTTGTTTTGTTTTCCTTCAGACACTTCTTCTGTTTGACTATTTGATTTGTCTCTGTTGCCCGTGCTAGACTCTCAGCATCCTGTGCATCTGTTTTCCTCATCACTGAATCCTCTTGGCACATTGCAGGTACTCAGTGCGTACTTGTTGAAAGAAACAAGCAGTTGAATAAATAAGTCTGGAGCCTGGGAAGCAGGTTGCAGCTGTAAGTTCAGACTCACACTTGGATAGCATCTTTCTGCGCCAAACCCGCCAAACCGAGTACAGTACTCTTGTGTTCCCTTCCTTCTCGAGCTGATGGTTACCTGCTGTTCCAGCACCTACCTCCAGCTGGAGAGAGCTAGCAGGACTCACATCTCTTCCCTGGGGCCCCACCCAACTCCAGATACCTCTTCTTTCTTTCCAGCTTGATTTTCTAATGAGCCAAGTTTAGTTTTGCACATTTTACATGTTTTGACCAAGAAAAACAGGTGATTTGGAATATTTAGTGAAGGATGAAATAGAATATTTTGGCATCTTAACGATTGCAATTTTGAATTGTTTATTTACTCTTCCTTTTCACATAATTTCACAAGCTGATATGTCAGTGGATGCAAGAATTATTACAGAAGCCAGCCACCCAGAAAGTCTGTATTAGAAGAATCAGCATTAGAAATGCTAGAATGTAGAAATATAGAGAAAGCAGACCCTACATTTTACCATGAATAATTTATGCAATTCTTCTGTTAACTATTCAGTATCACTCCTCAAGCTGACGCTTAGCCGGGGTGTGTTATATTCATTTCAAATTCTGTGATGTTTAATTTCGTTTAATTTCATTAAATTTCTCTTTAATACTCAATAGCTGGTTTTGAAAGCTGACTTTAACACTGAACAACCAGACAGAAGAGGCGACTGCTGTTTGCTATGCATGGGATATCTACACTCAATGATAAATCTTAGTTTAAACTTTAATGTGACACTTCATAAATAAATAGGGAAAACTGCATAATTATCTCAAACATGTGTACTTGCCCGAGCAATAGTTTAACACATGCAACCTGCCTGCAATCTGTACAAGAATATCTGTAAAACTTTAATGTGGCACCCCATGGATGGAAAAGTAACCATTATGAAGTTGTTAAGATTGCAGTTTTCCCTTGTTGGTTGGAAAGTAATTCTCATTAGGCCAACAATAATCTTGGATACATTATCTTTAAAAAGGGAAAACTGAAGAGCCTATATATTTTTAGCTTACCTAAAAGTAGTATCCCTCAGTGAAGGTAGCAAGAGTGAACTTGTGAATCACTCAACCCAATTCAACACAAAAGAAAAAAGAAAAAAACAAAACACCAGTTACTATCATACATTAATGATTTGTTCACTATTACCATAAGCAATAATATGGGAAAATTGTAAGATTTTTTAATATTAACCATATCATCTTTGTTCGGTGGACTATGTCTTGTTTTTGTCTATCCAGACCTCTCCCTCTTCTAACAACAGAACTACTTCCCTACTGTGATAATGGCACTACCTGGTGGTGGGAGCTGTCTATCCTAATTTTTCAGTCCTTGTTCTTGTGACTGGTCTAAGTGACGGGCAGGTGATCTAAGCTGGAGCAATCCAATTCCTGTATGAGGACTTTCCAAATTCAAGATGTGAAAAGAAAGCCTTTTTTTTTTTTTTTGCTAGTCATAAGCTCTAAGAGTGTGAGCCCAGATAAACACAGAGCTGTGTCTTTTGCCACGTGCAGAAGATGATATGAGGGAAAGAAGCTAATGGGAAAATTAAAGATGTTGAGTATTCAGAAAAAGGGGTTTGAGTCCTTGGTTTCAGCTGCAGAGGTCAGGTCCCCCTCTGCCTATTCAGCAGATGGATTATATAAGCCAATAAATTTCCCATTGTCCACTTTAGTTGGTTCACTTGGGGATTCAGTCAGTTGAAACAGAGAGTCATGACTGATATATCCCATTAATAAGGCAGCATCTCGGTAAAATAATGAAGTGGCTACAACTTTCAGGTATCCTTAAATTCAAGTACACATAGCATATCTTTCACCATCATTCTACTTCTTTCAAATAAGTTTACTATTCTAAAAAAAAAAAAAAAAACTTCAATGAAGTGATCAAGTAACTATTGTCATTCCTGATTATGAGTATTTTAATTTAAAAGCCAGCATTTTATTCAACCTAATCTCTAAAAAGGACCTCCATGGTAGGCAATCAGGGCTGTCAAAGATAAATATTACACTGTTGATGTAAAGTGGAATTTACATCTGAATATTCTGCTGTGAGTTGCCAGAAGCATTTGTCATGATGTTTTTCAAATCCTATCACCCTAAAGCAGCAGTGTCATCTGGCTTTGCTTGTAGCCATTTCCATGCAGCGGCATTAAGAAGAAACTTAATTGACAGTCAGTAGGAACCCAAGGGCAGCACACATGATCAATTATCTAAATATGCTGGCAGTTACCAAAGAGAAAGGAGTTCATGAATCTCATATAACAAGGTTTTTATGTAAAAAAAGATTTTTGTTCTTTGGTGGCATGGAACTATCACCTGAACCTGACTTATTTTTATTTGGAATATATATTAAATGAAAGTTCAGTAAGCTTTCCCTAGTTTGAAATCTTGAAAACTTTACCAGTACAAACTAATCCTAAATGGAATTACCAATATTAAATGTGATAGATAGTTCCTACCTGTCAGCTCTTTTCTGTGTGTTATTCTTTTGATAGACGATTCTTGAATGCCTCATCCTTCAACCATTCTCACAGGCTCTGTCACTGTACTGTCATAATTATGTTTTGGGAGAGGGAAGGGACTTTATTATGGAGATAGAATTCTAGCATCATTTTTCTGGATTCAAAACTTATTAGGTATTAAGTCTTTGCTTTAAGAAATCAGTTGTACCAGAGATAACTAATTTGGTTTTTATCGTAAGTCATTTTGAAAAACAATGATTAATAAATTGTTTCAGAAGAGCTTGTGTTTCACATGAAAAATTCTGAATATTCAGCAACATTCTCTGATTGAAAAGGTAGACATTGGGGTCTGGAATCAGACAGACTTGGGTTTGAATCCCAACTCTGCCATTTCCCAACTGTATGACCCTATGTAAGTTTCTTATCTTTTCAATTTTCTCATTTGTAGTCTATGCGATAATAGAATCTCCCTCATAGGTTTTGTCCAAAGGACCAACATAATGGCTAGATAGAAAGGGAGCTTATTGGTGATATCAGTTTGCAAACTGGGAAGACACAGTCTCTGATATGGACTGAAGGTGCTCTCTCTTCAAAGAGGGAAAGGGAAGATTGGGTTTTATACCTCACAGGGTCTGTATTACACAATGCTCATACATATTTGGCAGGTTTAGGGGAAAAGCTGTATGTATTTATGAGGGGGGTCAAGTACATGTGCAATGGATAAACATTTATGTTACATACTTCCCATGTTCACTTTGGAGTGGGGGTTTAGTGTGGTGGAATTTGGCTCTATGTCAAAAGGTGAACTATGTGTGCAGGCTCTATAAGCTGGCTGAAACTGGCTTGAGATCTACAGTTTAGTTGTCTATCATGAAAGAGTGTTTGTTATGCTGTTCCTTGGTCTAGTCAGAGTTGTAGTGGTCTGAGTTTGTAAATCAGAGTTAGGAACAGTCTGGCAATTTGCCTGATAGCTTTTAAGGTTAGGGAGTTTAGCAATGGTGTGTTTTTTCTTGTAGTCGTAGGAATTTAGGTAGTTACCATGCCAGCCAAGTTACCTGAACCCTTGGCCCATGAGTAACTTTCATTTCCTTAACCTTAGGGTTCATCTTAGTTAATAAAGGGGTATTTATTTTGGCCTCTCAGGTCACCCAGGATTGTTCTGAGAACCAAATGAGATAATGTTTGAAAAGAGCGTAGCATGGAACTAAGCACAGAATAAACATTTAATATTGTGTGTTTCTTTAAGGAATGTTTGTATTATTTTTTTAAATTTAAGTGTATATATATATATATATAAAAGAATTTATTCTTATGGTTTGAAGTTAAAAGTCCTTTTGGACCCACAGATTCTATGAAATGTGACAACAGTTTAGTGAGGCTTAATTTGTATATGTCATAGCAAAGCTCCCTCTCCTCATTGGCATTCTTTGATGAGGTCCCAAAGGTGGTGATAAATGACTTGGAATTTTTGACAGTCTAACAAAACTACTGCTTGATACAAAGCATATGTCTTTATTCTATTTTTGAAAAGGATTATTTTATTCTAAATAGTTGTATGTTTTTGTGTTTGTGCTTTCATGAATTATTATTATTACCTATTGTATGCTAGGGTCTGTGGTAGGTAATATGGCAGGGACCTTGTCCAAAAAGAGTGTACGATCTGGGAGCATTGTTGTGTCAGGCACTCATTAACTAAAGTAAAAGCCAGCAAGAGAGAAATGAGAATGCTACAGAAGTTTAAGAGCAGAAGAGATTTACCTCCAAATGTGAGTATGAGAGAATGAGTCATCGTTCTGGAAAGGTAGCCCTCCATCCTGGCTGAATGTCAGAATCACCTAGAAATATTTAAATAAAAAAAACAAAACAAAAACCAATGTCTGTGTCCTTTCCTGGATCAATTAAGTCAAAAACTGTATGGATCCCAGCCATAGGTAATTTTTATAAAATCTCTCTAGATTATACTATCTAACTACTTTTGAAAGCCACTGTCCTAGAATTATAAGTGAAAGTTCATTGAAAAGGGGTTGGTGAAAATTCCAGGTGTAAATATTGATGGTCACAAAATCGAGACTCACAATGTCAAGGACACAAGATAGAGCAGGGCATTATAGGAGAATGGTGAGTGGCCTGGTTTCCCTGGAATGTGAGATACATTCATGCTTTAAGGCTGTGTTAAGACCAGATAAAAAAGACATATGAATTCAGTTAAAAGCATTTTAATTGTTGTTCATAGAGAACAAAGAGTCATAGGGATGTTGTCAGATTTGTGCTTTAGGGAGAAAATGTGAGAGCAATCTCACTATGATTTCTGTCATTTTGTTGATCACTCTGGTTGACTCTGCAACCATTCTCACCTTCTTCCTGATAGAAACACTACTGTGCTTAGGTATCCAGATGTCCCCCACATACCTTGGGGGAATATGACTCTCCTTCTGGGATGAAGTCTTGTTAGTTTGAGCAAAAGAGAGTGTGTAGCTTTCATCTGAAAACTCTTTAGAATCTGCACATAATATTGCAAACAAAACTGGCTCAGATTGAAGGGAAATATTTATAACCCAATGGGAATGTGGTTTCTTCCTCCTGCTGGAATAAGGAATGTTGTTGTCCTACTCGTCACTTTAAGCATCATGTGATCATGAAGAGAACTAGATTTAAGATGAAGTAGGAAAGCACAGAGGTTGAAAGAGCACGAGCCATTGTTGACATCACTGAACTGTTGATCAGATTCTCCTCTTCGTATCTCCCCTGTTTCATATGGCCTCTGCATTTGCAGTTACATGAGATAATCATTTCCTTATGGTTTAAGTCACAGTTGACTGAAACACAGGTCTAAGGTTGAGACACAGTTTCTGTTCCTAACAGCCAGAATCATCCTGACTGGTCCAAGGGAATTTGGGTAGAAATGGAGTAGTAATAGGGTTATAGTTTAAAATTAACCAGGAGAGTTATAGTGTTATCATTAATAGAAACAGAAATGTTAGGAAGAAGAACAAATGTTGATTCTTGTCATGTGTCCGAGGTGCCACTGGGAAGTAGGCACAAATGTCCAGTAGACTTTGGAATATGCTATTTAGAAGACAGAATGAGACTAAAGATACATATTTGAGAGTCAACTGTAACATATTGTCTGGAATTTTGGAAAGTGAGTATCCCAAAACAGAAATTGGAATCCTAAAATAGAGACTGGGAGCCTGACCTCATCTACCTGAGTCTAAAAAATCAATTCACATTTACTTTTATGTCCTTCTTATAGTGACTTATCTCTTCCTCTCCTTTCCAAGCAGGGATCTAGTTGGGGATTACTCTGGGGATGATTTCTGGGAGTCCCCAAAGGGAGACTCACACAAAATGCCAAGTGTTCTGATCTCAGAAGCATAAGGACTGGAGAGGTCCTAGTTCTACAGGTGAGAGTCAGTTCTTTGTCAAACTTTGCTATGCTTTGTCATCCAGACCTTAATGACCTCTCCTTTTGTACAATTTTCACAAAGACTCTAGGAATCCTTTCAGCTTCTAGGTTTCACCTTCACTCAAAGCTGCACAAAGTTTTTCTTGCAAAAGGATGGATCCTTCCACTGTGTGAAACTATGGGAGGGGACAGTTTTTAGCCTGTGTCCCTTCAATTGTGGTGCTTCACACCCAGTCCAGGACTCTAGGTCAACCAAAGAAGCCAAACCATTTCTTCCAGTTTCCTCATCTTTTCCCTTGGTCCCTGCCCCATCAAAAGGATTTCCCTTTTCTTTCCAGTTATAGAACAAATATCCATTCACATCAGCTTCTACACATAGACACAGGGTGCTAGGGGTAAATAGGGGAAGAAAGGGTCCCATATTAAAAGCCCATTGATCCAGGGTAGCTGACCTCACAGGTGGCCCCGGTGACCCTGTCTTCCCATAGGCCCCTCCCAATCATATCTGTGTTGATCTCTGTGACCAACAGCATATGGCAAAAGTGGGAGGATGTCACTTCTAAAATTAGATTATAAAAAAAATGTGTCCTCCATCTTAGGTTCTAAAAATTAAGAAATAAATGGGACATAAAGATATAGAAGAAATATATACAATTTGTCTTTTGAATAGTTTGTTACTTGTAATCAGGAGGAGAATTAAGTTTGGAGAAAACATATGATAGCATAGAATAAATGATATGTATATATAAATATTTTCATTTAAAAATGTCTTTTGTGTTGGGTTGGGATTGAACTACAAATGATATTCTATTTTGCTTTTGAAAGCAGAAACAAAGTAGTTCTATTGGAAAACACACATAGACATGAATTATTTATGTTACATAGATGTGAACATATATGTGAATTAGTGAAGTTTAAATTAATAAGACTTTAATATATTAAGTATATAGTATCTTCAATACATCTTCCAATGTTCATTATAACTAAGCCTTCATTACATAGTCTCATAGTTTTTAAGGAATAAAATGGTGGATACTTATTTATCAAAATATTTAGAGAAAATACTGTGATCATTCATTTGGAAGAAGTATTGGTCAGGTATTTTGTAGAATATCCCCTAATTTTGGATTGTGTGATATTTGTCGTGATCAGGGTTGGAGATTTTGGATAGGAAGACAGTAGAAGTAAAGCCATTCTCTTCATCCCATTCCAAAGGTATATGCTATTAACATGACTTATGACTGATGATATTAACCTTAAGCATTTTTTAAGAGATTCCAATTTTTTCATTACTCAAGGCCATCCACTCAGATGGGTAAGGGCTGTCTAGAAGATGCTAAACCATGGAGGGAGGGAGAAGCTGTCTGACTTATTGCGTGATCACAGAGAAGATGCAGCTGCTGCTGTGGGGCTGCCACCCTCATTCCCTAGTGTCTCCCACTGGCTACGCCCACCTGGAAGCCAGTTGACCAGTAAGCGGGGGTGATGCAGTTGCCCAGATTGGCAGGGCAGAGCAGGTGCAGGACAGAGTGTAAGTCTGAGCCTCAAGCAGACAAAGGATAGTTACTGCATGTAAAGGGAAGTGGGCTATGACATAAAATAAGGGTAAAAGATTGATGATGGAGCCAGAGGAAAAAGACCCGTTTCTACTGGGTTGAGACTACAGCTGATAAAGACCCACCAAGGATGGCCTCTTTTGCTAATGAATGAAGGCTGATTTGGGAACAAAGAGAACAAAGTTAATTATAAATACAGCTGCTACTGGACTTTAAAATGTTTGCTTCTCTTGTAGAATCTAAAACTCAAATATTTAGATTTTTAAGGAGATTTTAAAGTCTGCAAATTTAATTTATGTGTGAAGAAATGTACGGAAGTTAGGTATGGAATATATTAATAGTAACAAATTGGATGGTGATTTGTAAATTTTCAGAAAAAAAGGTGACTTTAGGAAGTGATCTCTAAGTTCTGATTCTTTGGCCTGGTATCGAGTGTTGATCTCACCTTCAAGAGAAATTCTACCACTAAACCCCAAACTTTTGTTTCTTTAATTGGAAAACAGAGATTATATAACTTTCACATAGCTCATTGACACTGAGAAATTACAGGTGCATTTAAAATAATGAACAACATTAGACCAAACTCACTGCTAATGCTAGACCTCTAACTATAGACCATTCATTCCAGCTCTATGATATAATCTTAAATATGAAAACATATTTTTCCCTATAATTAAATACCAACTTAATTCACCTTGAATTCAACCAAGCTATCTTTGGCTACTAGTATCTAGGGGAAAATGTGGCATTTTTCCTTAGGTATTATTTTTTAATTTGATTTTTTAGTCATTGAACATATGACTCTAGTTATCTCAATATATTAATAGAAAGTATGCACATCAGTGACCCTTTTTCTGACCATATATTTTTATGTGATCACTGAGTGAATTGGCTTATACATGATTCTAATAAATTGCTGCTTGAGATTAATTGTATTTTTTTTACAACTATAAAGAGGAAAATTGTTCATATAATCATATACACAGATCTTGTGAGAGAATGGTACCTTGGCCAAAATGTACCAAACACTCTGAAGCCAATTCTATACAGTTTTCCTTAAAAAATATAGATGGGGTATCTTAGATAATTGTTAGCCTTCCTTACCTGAGACTTATAAGTCTTGCTTTAAAATTTCTGAGAAAAATAATGAGAATTAAGAAATGCACATAGAGAAGAAGGGATGAGAAATACACCTGGAAAAATGAAAGGGTTAGTACTTGGTTAATAAAATGGCAAATAACCTGAAATTCTTTCATTTGGCTTAAGGCTAGTCTTGAATATATTTCTAGGGAATGTTACCATATGATTTCTAACTCTGAATTGCCTTAACATCTTATAGTAACAATTGAAATTTTAAAATAATCATTATTTTAATAGCTGGTATCAGAATTCTTTTAGGAGGGACTTATCAGAAAAATTTCTCAATCAGTGTTTATAGTAGAAGAAAGATCCAAGGTCCTGGACATGGGTGAGTGTCAAGACTTTTAAGGGGAGAATTGAATTTTTCTGCCTAACAAAAGAGGTTTGTGGAGCTTCCAGAACTGTAGAACAAGGAGGAAGCATGAGGTAGAGCATAGATGATGAAGGCTTTATGGTCTGTAATGTAATTACTCTTATTGACATCCAATTTTCCAGTAAGAGCTACTGAACTCATGACGTATGCATGTATATATTTAGTGGAAAACTTTCTTATTTGAAGTGACATAGTGGAAATAGAAACATCACTTCCACTTAACAGGGTCCAGGAGCCAGAGAGGAGCCTGTGAACATGGATTCCCTGAGAGAATCTGCAAGTGTGCTGAGTTGTGCTCTGGATTTGTATGCGATAGGGAATTGGTGAGTGTTTGAGGGGCGGAGGCTAAATCGCCCTGGCTCTGAGTGGCAGGAGGATCCTGGCTGCCACCTGGGTTTCATTGCTTACATATTATGACTGTCTCAGCCACCTCTTCTGCACACTCCACCTTGGAGAAAGACAAAGGGAGAAGGTACAAGAAAGTGCAGCTTAGGTTTGAATCCGAATGAGTCAGGGTGGCAAGGACTAACGCACATAGTTGAGGACAGAAAATGACTAGTATGATTCAAAGGTGGTCGTGGTCACTGGCTCTCTTCAGAACTCAAGTGACAAATGTAATTTTGTGTTTCTCATGCCTTTCATATTTTTCTGCATAACTCTTTCCCGCCACAAATTTGTTAGTCAATTATCCAGGGTTTTTGAAATTAATAAGAATCATGTCAACATAAACATACTTTAGTTTGTAAATATGGCTCTTTTATAGTTTGCAGAACATTTTAAAATCATCTCGTTTGATCCTTACAGTAACCTTGAGCTTACATAGGACTCAATGATTATTGTCATTTAAAAATAATGAAGGTTCCCTAGAGGCTAAGTACTCTCAGTCTCAATTACCAAGGGTTGAAGTTATTTTTCAACCCTTCGTAAGCTTGGTAGCTTTAGTGAGGTATAATGGAGATAAAATGAACTGTACATATTGAAAACATACATTTTGATGAACTTGAACATATGCATACATCAATGAAACGGTCACGTTGGTAAAGATAGTGAATAATCCCCCAAAACTGCCTTATTTCCTTCATAACTTCTCCCGTCTGACACTTCTGCACTGCTGCCAACACCCATCTTCAGGGAACCACTGATCTGATTTCTGTCTCTATACATTAGTTCACATTTCCCAGAATTTTACATAAATGGAATAATACAGTATATGCTCCTTTTTTGTCTGTCTTCATTCACTCAATATAATTATTTTGAGAGTCACCCATGTTTTTGAGAATATCAATAGTTCATTAGTTCATTTAAAAAAAATGTGTTGAATTATATTCTGATGCCAGTGAAAGTGGAAATTAGACACTCCTAGCACTTGTCTTTTCCATAAGGACAGCCCAAACAATGAATAAACAGCTACATCTTGACAAAAATAACTAAAGGAGAGTGCTGGAGTACATCAAAGGAGTAACAAAAGCCCTGATGAGCACAGAAATTCAGGATAGCCATGTAGAGAGTTGAAGGAAACATCTGGCCTTCATCACACCATTCCTGAGCCAAGAGCAACTGAGAACCAGAAGGAACTTCTCCCTGTGGGAACAAGGTAAGCAAGAGGATCCCAGCAGCCCCCAGCAACACTTGGACACTATAGTCTTCACCACTGGGGACCCCTGAAGTCCTCACAGGCACTACACCTAGCTAAGGGAGCTGCCTGGCATCCACACAGCTGTGCTTTCCCTGGAGGAGTTAACACTGTGCCCAAACCCTGTGGCCCACATGACTACTGCACTATGCCATCTTGGAACTGGAACTACTGTATCTAATACTGGGGGCAAGTAGCCACCTCACCCTTTTATCCCTGAGGCTAGCCTGCTGCCAAAGTACTTCTTCCTGGTGGCCTGACACAAGCAAAGTGGTGAGCAGCTCTTACACCCTTACCCAGGCCATGCAGCAGTGAATTCACTCTATCTGCTCTTCCTAATTGTAGCTACTGCTCACCTCCTTGGGCTGTAGCTGAAGCTGAAGCTGTGCACTATCTCTTAGGAAAATAGTACCTTGGCAGAACAGCTCCATCTGCCCCTCCCAGCCATTGCTGCACCCTGTATATGGGGACTGAAGCTGAAGCTGTGCACTCCTTCCTGGGGAAATGATGCTTTGGTAGAGCTGCTCCATGTACCTTTCCCAGTTGCTCTGGCTACCTGAGTCACAGCTAAAGCAATGCCTGGTATTCTGAGGAAATGGTGCCTTGGCTGCCAGAGAATCATGTCCCCCTGAGACTGAGCTGAAATAGTACCCTTCTTAGGAAAGCAGTACCTTGACCTCCCAGAGCAGTTATGCCTCCCTGCTGCCTAAGTTTAAGCAATGCCCTACCTCCAAGAAAGCAGTGCCTTGGTCTCCGAAAGCAGTCATGTTTAAAGTAATTCCCTGCATCCAAGAAAAAGGGAGCCTGGGCTTCCCAGAGCAGTTGAGCCTGTAAGCCTGAGCTGAAATGGTGAACCAACCCCTGGGGAATTGGCACCTTGTCCATACTGAGCAGGTACACATACCAGGACTGAACTGATGCCGTATCCTGCATCCCAGGGAAACAGAGCATGGGCTGAGCTGAGATACCCCATCCTACAGGAAAAACCATTCTAGTACCCTGCTTCCCTGTAGCTGGACTAGCTTCCTAGCAGGGGTCCTCAAACTTTTGGAACAGGGGGCCAGTTCACTGTCCCTCAGATCGTTGGGGGGCCAGACTATAGTTTTAAAAAAACTATGAACAAATTCCTATGCACACTGTATATATCTTATTTTGAAGTAAACCAATGGGCAAAAACACCCACATGTGGCCCACGGGCCGTAGTTCAAGGACGCCTGCTAGTCTGAGCTTTGGAGACACCGCTTTCCCCAGGGGATGGAGACCTCATTGTGCTGCTCTATCCCCCTTCCCAGGGCCCAAATAACAGCTATTATCTACCATTTTGGGGTCCTTGAAGCCACCTAGCTCCACAGAGTCTGGGATACTGCTGAGTCCCACCATCCCAGAGTCTAGAGTCATGACTAAATGGTGCCTCATTCCCTGAGACTCAAGTTGCCACTGAAACGTATAGGCTGTGGTTTCCAAATTATAGCCATACCCTGCTTCCAAGACAAAACATCCAGATGCACTTCTTCTTTCTTGGAGTGGGACCAGTGCCGTGCACTGGGCCAGAAGCACAGCTACAACATGGCCTCCTAAGCCCATGCTCCTAGGGAGTGCCTCAGAGTCGCAGGTCCTGGCTCTTTGGGCATCCTATATCCAATGTTGACACAAAAAGTGACCCTGCACTCCAAGACACAAGTGCCACAATAGGTCCATAAGACCCTGAGCCTAGACCTTGGCTCCGTAGCTTCTCTGAGAACCGGCACCTGGAACCCGATATCACTGCAGCTGCTTCTAGGCTGTGTTGGGCCCAATATCAAGAAGGATTCCCTTGGCTAAGTCTCCCCATTTTGGGGAGAAAGAAAATAGAATAACCCCCAAAGCTCTTGCCACTGAGAGCCTTAACAACCTATGCTGCTGCTTCCACAAACTTCTACAGCCTAGGTCACTGAGGCACCCACAGTAATTGCTGGCATTGATCACTGCTGAAGAAGCTGGAGACTACAGCACTCCATGGGCATCCAGATCCAAGAAACTCAAAAGTCTCAAAACAGATTCAAGCCAAAAAGATTCTCTCTGAAAAATTATAGTCAAATTATCAAAAGTTAAAGACAAAGAGAGAATTCTAAAAACAGTAAGAAAAATATATCAAGTCACATAAAAGGGAATCCCCATTGGATGAATGGCATATTTCTCAGTGGGAGCCTTACAGGCTTGTAGAGAATGGGATAATATATTCAAAGTGCTAAAAGAAAAAAATAGATACAAAATTATAACTAGATAGAAGGAATAAGTTGTAATGTTCTGTAGCACTATGTGGTGAATATAACCAACAACAGTTTATTGGATATTTTCAAATAGCTAGAAGAGTGTATGAATGCTTCCAACACAAAGAAATGTTAAATGTTTGTGCTGATGGATATGCTAATTTTCATGATTTGATTATTGCATATTGTATACATGTATCAAAATATCACACTGTATCCCATGAATAGGTACAAGTATGTATCAATTAAAAATAATAACAAAAGCAAAAAAAATT
>VSMD01090628.1:0-54506 GCA_008750895.1 Mirza zaza | reverse complement strand
GAGCGAGACCCCATCTCTACTATAAACAGAAAGAAATTAATTGGCCAACTAATATATATAGAAAAAATTAGCCGGGCATGGTGGCACATGCCTGTAGTCCCAGCTACTTGGGAGGCTGAGGCAGCAGGATTGCTTGAGCCCAGGAGTTTGAGGTTGCTGTGAGCTAGGCTGACGCCACGGCACTCACTCTAGCCTGGGCAATAAAGTGAGACTCTGTCTCAAAAAAAAAAAAAAAAAAAAAAAATATCAGATAGTTACAGAAATGTAAATATGAATCCTCAGGAAGACCCACTAGTCTAGGACCCAAAGCATTTTCAGAAGTCCCCAGACACCTGTGGTTATGGGCAGCGTAAGGAGCATACCAGACATGGCACTCAACCTAATGAATTCAGGAGGTGGGTGCACAACACAGATCCCACAGCTCTCTGAAATGGTAAACGATTCAATAAATTTCTGTGAAAATTCCAAAATGAAACAAAAATTAAGATGACACCACCACAGAATTGCTACATTTACTCCTTGATTTAAAACTCTGGGAATTAAAAGGACAACTTACTTATCAGGCAAAAGGAAGCTGCTGGGAAATCGATACCACTCTTTTCCTACACAGACATTCACAGGTCTGCCTTCTGGGACAGTGTGGATGGTTGGGTCTGTAGCAATTCGGTAAAATTCTGGATACAAATCAAGGGGCCCATGATATCCTAGAATGGAGAACAGTTAGTGAAAGCCAAAGATGAGTAAGATGAGATTCTGACATTTAATTATAATGCATGTTAACATCCCACGTAATCCACATGAAATTTAAACAGTGTGAAGGGCCAGAGCAATTCCAGCAGGGAGCCTGCTCTACAGGTATAAAATGTCTCTGTAGTTGGGAAGACGGTTACAACAGGGGCCCTATTCTGCCAAAAATAATTTGCTTTCTTGCCCTTTTCTATACCGCTTTGTCTTTTTAACTTTATGTTCCTGGAGCATATTTTAATATCCTAGATCCACATAATGATTATAAGAAAGAATATAAACCATAAGAATTTCATCCAAAATATGCATTTTAAGTTTAAGGCTTCTTTAATTCATCAGCATCCATTAAAAATTTTAAAAAGTCAATGAAAATAGAGAAAAAATTTATAGTTAATCACACTAAAAGGAATTCATCTTCTTTTCAATCTCAAAGTACAGAAGTTACATTCCACTCATTAAGTCTACAGGTTTTTCCTGTAGAAAAGGCCTCTTCCTATTGTAAGCCAAATAGGTATTAAACAATCCTGCATCAAGTAAAACCCGATATGAAGTGCCTCATCAGTGTGGGTTCAGATATCCTCAGCATAACTACCTCTGAACAGTGCCACGGAGCGAGAAAATGATAAAAGCCCAAACAGGAAGACGGTTCCTAATGCCAGCCAATTTGACGTCACAGTATAGTGCTCTAGGCGGTATCGTTGAAACACAAAGTGATAACATTTCTAGAAGGAAAGAAAACTGTGTTGATAAAAGAATATATACCTTCCAGAATAGACATAATCACAAGACACAGTAGCGAGAGTGAGGAAGCCAAAAAAGATGTTATATTAAGGGTCTGAGCATTTGCAAACACTTAGCAAGGTACTCACTCCAAATTCTAAGATAAAACCCCACTCCTCCAAGACTGACTATATAGTCTTGGCCAGCCAGAGGGCTTGCCAAGAAAGAAATCTCACTAGCTTGATAGGAAAATTATCCAGATATTTTGTTACTACTTAAATCCTAATAACTTATGTTTTAAAACACTTAAAAATGATTTTTGATAGTTTCCTTTGATATATGAAGTATTTTCAATTTGTTTTGATATAATAAGCATTAATCTTTACTTTCCTTACTGACAAGTTTTCATCAAAGGTTTCAGTATCAACAAAATGTCTCATGACCAAACATAATTCCTCTCATAGAACATTAGGAATGTGTTGTTATTTATCTGCTAAAATAATTTATAAACTAGATCATTATTATAATATATAAGCACATGCATGAATTCCACTATCTTTGAGTATCTTCTCTTCAGATTTCTTTCCTTCCTGCCTTCCCTCCAAGATGAGAACTACTTTTGGAAAGCAATTTTGGAATATATAACAAATGCCATAAATCTGTTTGAACCCCTTTTTATATTTTTGGGAATTTGTCCTAAGGAAACAATTCAAAAATCTAAATGAAGATATTTATCCTAGCAGTATTTATAATATTGAATAAATGAGTAACCTAAATTCTAATATGAATTATATCCAATCATTATATTATACATAACTAAGTCAATATATATTACTATATATTACATAATGTTATAGCAACATAGAAAATGTAATGGTATAATAAATTAAAATGGATATAAAGTTATATATACACTTGTTATCACAATCATAATAAACCCTGATATTTGACATATAAAAATGCCAAAAGGTGTTTTTGTTAGGGTAGTGGAACTAATTTTTCTTTTACTACTTTCTAAATTATCTGCAATGAAGTTCAATTACTTTTATAATTAAAATTATTTTTTAAAACTATCACTCTAACATTGATGAACCTTAAAAACATTATGCCAAAAGTGAAAGAAGCCAGTCACAAAGACCACATATTTTATGATTCCATTTATATGAAATATCAAGAATAGTCAAATCTATAGAGACAGAAAGTAGACTAGTGGTTATCTAGGACTGGGAAGATATGGGAAAGGAATTGGGGGGGGGAACAGCAGCCAAAGGATACAGGGTTTCTAAGATGATAAAAATGTTCTAAAATTGACTCTGGTAATGGTTGCACGTATCTGTGAATATACTAAAAACCACTGAATTATACACTTTAAATAGGTGAACTGTATGGTTTGTGAATTCTATCTCAATAAATCTTTTAAGAAAAAAACTTTTTTTTTTTTTTTTGAGACAGAGTCTCACTTTATTACCCAGGATAGAGTGAGTGCCATGGCGTCAGCCTAGCTCACAGCAACC
The DNA here is from genome assembly GCA_008750895.1 of Mirza zaza. Classification (NCBI taxonomy): domain Eukaryota; kingdom Metazoa; phylum Chordata; class Mammalia; order Primates; family Cheirogaleidae; genus Mirza; species Mirza zaza. The sequence goes on along the minus strand of VSMD01090628.1, from coordinate 51,528 downwards.
TCAAACTCCTGGGCTCAAGCAATCCTGCTGCCTCAGCCTCCCAAGTAGCTGGGACTACAGGCATGTGCCACCATGCCCGCCTAATTTTTTCTATATATATTAGTTGGTCAATTAATTTCTTTCTATTTATAGTAGAGATGGGGTCTCGCTCTTGCTCAGGCTGGTCTCGAACTCCTGAGCTAAAAAGATCCGCCCACCTCGGCCTCCCAGAGAGCTAGGATTACAGGCGTGAGCCACCGCGCCCGGCCAAAAAAAACACTTTTTTTTGAGAAGAGTCTCGCTTTGTTGCCCAGGCTAGAGTGACTGCCATGGCGTCAGCCTAGCTCACAGCAACCTCAAACTCCTGGGCTCAAGCAATCCTCTTGCCTCAGCCTCCCGAGTAGCTGGGACTACAGGCATGTGCCACCATGCCCGGCTAATTTTTTCTATATATATTAGTTGGCCAATTAATTTCTTCGTATTTATAGTAGAGACGCGGTCTTGCTCTTGCTCAGGCTGGTTTTGAACTCCTGACCTCGAGCAATACGCCCGCCTTGGCCTCCCAGCTAATTTTTTTTTCTGCCAATTGCAAATGGTAGCAGAGAGTAAGAAAGGATCCAAGGTTCCTAAGACCATAAGTACAGATATATTTGAAGTTATTATAAGATTAGCTCCACCAGGTTATTGACCTGGACAGGTTTTAAACCAGGATTACAAAGTGTCTCATACTGCTAACTGCCTGATGTAATCCCAAACTCTTGAGCAAGTTTTATTTCAATCTATTAGTTGAAGAGCAGCCATTCCATTAGCTCTGACACAGAATGGAAATTCCGTAATTTGATTCTTGTTGACAAGAGACAAATTAACACTGCAAACATATAATCAGGAAATAAGAGTATGATAAACACCTAAGCAATCAATACATAAAGCTTTAATAATATGATCCGTATCAGGTTTAATGGTATGGATAAAATATCTTATATGAAAGCATCTATAATTTGCACTTAGGTTTTGTGAGCAATTATTTAATAAGTGAAACAGAATGAGGCAGATATACTTTTCCTTGAAACTCACCTGAAGTGCAGAAAGAGCCACAGCGCCACAGAGACATATAAGTGGATATACAGGGAAAAGAAATCTCTCTTCTTTGTGAGGCTGGATGAAGAAAATTATAAACCAAATATACATTGGAGCCAAGGTAAGCCAATATGGGTGGCCTAAATTCTGAACTGCAAGACACAGAAAAATATCCATGTTTCAACATATTAGAACATAATAACATATTTGGTTTCAATGCTATCTTGATCTCAAATTTGGCAGTATGCCCTAGTCCTAGGACATTCCATAAAATGCTTCAACTCTCGTATTCGCATTTTCTGCAATGTGATAAAGGTGATAAAGGCTCAAGTAGAGAGAAGAATATACTCCTTAGCTCTTCCAAGAGATTCAAAATCTAAAGGGAAGCATGATACTGGATTTGGCCAAAACACAAATTAAAGTCAAGTTAATGGGTAATAGAACTTAATAAATTCTACGTTGGGTGAAGAAAAAAAAGCCACCTCCCGCTAATGAATCCTGCCACCAAAACTAAAGGTTACTGAGATTAACCAAAAGTATACCGTAAACTCTTTCTTGGGTTTTAATTCCTATGTTCTGTTTAATACATTCATCGTCTTATCTATACCCCAGTCTGTACAAATAGCCATAGATCAAAGGAAAAAAAATGTTGGATTCTCAAACTCATTACTGGCTTTCATCATGCCACAAATGACAGTTTGTTTCAAAGTAAACATAAAAATGCTCTTAAAGGAAGTTTACTGATTAAGTTTTTTCTCCTCTTCTGCAATATTCATCCACTTTTAATCCCAAAATTGTAACTAAAATGTACTTAAAGCATGTGAAAGAATTAAAGGAATGTAATGAACACTAATACCCAAGAACCTGCTGGAAAGTTCCTGTGGTTAGGTTCATGAGCACTGAGTGACAAGCCTGCAACCCACAGTGAAAGCATCTCCTACTGCGCTTGTATTAGAAATAAGGAGCAGTGCAGACTCTGGCAACGGGTAGATAGCGCCCCCTGGTGTCCACTGTGCGGTAGAGAGCAGGTTTAAACTACAAGAACAGGACTTGAAGGTCCCCTTCCGCAACGCCTTATCTAGCGTTCCTGGATTATTTGGATCACTGCAGAAATTCCTTAGGGATAAAAATTCTTGAACTGCAATAATAAGATTATTTTTAAAACTTTTTGCTCTAAGATTTTATCATGAGATGAATCCTGTAACTTAGGATTTATACCCCTCCCAGGTAGCATATTTTAAGTTAGAATTTTCTTTTAATTAGAAGAAATAAATCTATTTATTTTCTACAAGTAAGCAGTCTTTTTCTCTTTTGTACCCTAAAAGCTAACCAATGATTTTAAAATGTGGCCAAATATTTTGAAATGTCCTCCATAAAATACACAAACTCAAAACCACAGCTGGACATGATGGGATCGTGGCTAATTTACTTCCTGCCACTTTGTATTTTTGTACTTGTTTTTCTTTTAAAAGAGTATTGTTTCTATTGTAAAATACACAGTAAAATATTTTAAAAAACAGAAAGTACTCATTTTCTTACTAAATGGACATGTGCAAGCATGACGTACTTTTAAATCAGCATTAGTTTATGCTGTACAATTATTTCCTACTGTAGTAAACAGCTTAATATCTTGTTATTTTACTTACATCACAAGCATTTCCAAATTTTCCATAGGCAAAAATTATTATTATTATTTTAATAGAGACGGGGTCTCACTATGCTGCCTAAGTTGGTCTTCAACTCCCAGGCTCAAGCAATCCTCCCTCCTCAGCCTCCCAAGCAGCTGAGACTACAGGTGTGTGCCACCTCATCCAGCTCTTATAAAGTATTTTTACAGTCAGAAAAACAGTTACTTTTCAAAAAAAGAAAACGTGATTCTGAAGAAATAAAAGACATAGAGGCATAAGTTAACACCTCAAGGGAGCAAACAGCTGAATCCAAAATGTGGGACGTTATGCAAGATGTATGGCCTCATTTCTCTAAAGAAATCTTTGGGAGAAAAAAGTAAGATGGGGTCCTGTTAAAAAGTTTAAGTAAAATAACACCAAATTCAGCATGTGAACTGCATTTAGATTCTGCTTTAAACTAACTATAAAGGGCTATTTTCCAGACAATCTAGGAAATCTGAATATCAAGTAGGTTTTAGATGATATTAAGGAATTATTGTTAATTTTGTTAGGATAATGGCATTATGGTTATGGTAAAAGTCCTAACACAAAAAAAAAAGACTCTGAAGGCTGCTCTAATATTCTTTTTTTTTTTTTGAGACAGTCTCCCTTTGTTGTCCAGGCTAGAGTGAGTGCCATGGTGTCAGCCTAGCTCACAGCAACCTCAAACTCCTGGGCTCAAGCAATCCTGCTGCCTCAGCCTCCCGAGTGGCAGGGACTACAGGCATGCGCCACCATGCCCGGCTAATTTTTTCTATATATTAGTTGGCCAATTAATTTCTTTCTATTCTTAGTAGAGATGGGGTCTCGCTCTTGCTCAGGCTGGTTTTGAACTCCTGACCTTGAGCGATCCACCCACCTCAGCCTCCCAGAGGGCTAGGATTACAGGTGTGAGCCACCACGCCTGGCCTGCTCTAATATTCTTAAACCACACTGAAGTTGCTATAAATCATTAATAGTAGAAAAGCAGAATGGAGGTAGAATGGGGGGATCAGTCATATGACATTCAAATCAGACTGAAAAGTCTGAAATTAAATCTCTTTCCAAACCTCATATGAGTTTCCGTTCAAATCTGTCTTCCATAAATGATAGGCACTAGATATACAGAGCCACGACAACTTGAGAAAACACCAGCTGTGCAACACAGAATCAGAGCAAGCAAAATAAATGGCAAACCAAACCTTCCCCAGAAGGCGAACACAAAAGCAAAATGGAACAAAGAGAAGTACCAGGATTCTGAGAAGTCCAAGCTTCTCTGACCTTAGAATCAAATTTGAAGGAATCCTTTTTTGGTCTAGTTTTTAAATTTCTGGTTGAAATACTTTCCCAAAGAGTATTTGCCTCTAGCATGAATTATCTTAAGGAATCTACCAGGTTAACACACATTTCTTTAAAACAGAGAAGACTCAAATAGGGTTGTTATCTTCTGAAATGCTATAAATGGTTTTGCCTCCCTGGGTGATTGTGTAAATTATACTGACTTTCTCACTTGAAGGGATAACAAAGCTCCTTCTGTCAGTTTAATTTGCAACAATTAACTGAATCTTCACATAGGTTCAAATAATCAACAAATATAGACTGAAAATTCAATAAGCCAACGATTTCCATAGGAAAAAAATGGAGACTAAAATAAGTAGGATTCTTCTTTGGTTCCTGGTATACATTGTTACTTGCTCTTTTCCTCCCAGAAAACCTACCATCTGTTATGCCACTCACCATGAAATCTCTGCAGCAGGTATTCCATAAGAGAAGTCAATGGCAAGACCAGGAGAGCCAAAGCAAACGCTATGTTGAAATTCAGAAATCCATTAATTAAATAGAAATACCATGATTCTGTACCTGAGGGAGACACAAGAGGTAAAAAATCATTATTAGATGCCTTCAACGCCTATTACAGCACTTGATGTAATTTGCTCTTTAAGTAACACTGATGGTACAATGATTCAAGTCAATGAGAGTCCACAGCCCAGAAGATAGAAAGCAGATAGAAACCAGACAGAAACCAGAAGATAGAAAGACAATGGGATTGGGCATGAGGATTTAGACAGAAATCAAGATTCAAATAGTGTATTTTCTATACAGACCACATTATCCAGCCCAAACTGCTATGTCCAAATGAAACAAATACTTTTTCAGAACCACCAAATAATTTAAATACCTTTCAAGCTATACAGAACTAAAATGATAAAAATTCCATTTCAACTTAACTACTCTCTCAACATTCTGCAGACCAAAGGAAAGAGTGATAAAAGAACACCAGTTTGAGCTATTCAGGCCTCTCCCACTCAGTTTTCACCTGCTTGTCCCATTTACATTCTAGCATCTTTCCGCTTGATATGCACAACCACTATTTTATAGTCATGTACAAAGGGCACTATATGTTTGGTAAAAAGCAACAACTTGTTTTTCTCAGAATCATGTTCAGAGACCCAGGCCCTGCTCAGAAGCTTTGAGGATTCAGAATGAAGCAAAATGACTAAAAAACTCAAGCCTCACTCACACTAGTTTTGATTCTTTAACTCAAACTCCTTAAACCCAAATGATGAGAAACAGCCCCCCTCTGCACATTTAGCAGGTTTTTCATCAGCTTTTCCCCTCTGTATGATTACTTCAATCAGGCAGTGAATGACACACTCGGGTTTTAATCACTGTGTGTTGTGACACCCGCCTTGCACCATAGCAATTTCCTGCAATCAGCATTGCTTAAAAGGGTAATTAGAAGGCAGAGGAATAGTCAGAAAAACCTGACATTCTTGTAGCTTGCACAGCAAAATAAGATTAGAAACCAAACCCATAATGCTAGAAACATTCAGGGGAGAAGTAAAATGGAGGGAGGTTACACTAAGGAAGGGTTCAAGTTCAACTGTGTGTTACCTTTGAGGGAAGCTCACTCCTTCCTTTCTAAATGCAATGACTGAGATTGTTCATGAACAGAGGTCCTATTCCAGGCCAAGTTCTTTAGGGGCATTTTAATCTTATATTCTTTACAAATAACATTTGGGTTAGGAAACTAATAGATGGTTTTATTTTTAAAACAGACACGTGTCTTCTTTGAATTTTAATTAATATTTAACAACATATTTCCTAAACTGAGTACTTTATGATCCAGTTTCCAGAGAGCTAAGCTTTTGCACAATCCTCTCCTGACTACCAGTGTGGACCCAGTGCTATCAACCTTTGATCTGCCTTTTTTCTTAATAGAATTCTGGAAATTTGAGCTTGTGAAGAAAAACCACAGAGTGACCAGAAAGGCGTCATCCTTTATATCATCTATTGCAGAGGCTAACCATCAATAGAAAAAAGCCCCTTGTCTCGTTGATATTTGCAAATATAGATTGTTTTTTCAGAAAAACTCTTAAGTTTCCACCAAATATTTGTCTCCAACACAGCTTACTATACCCTCCTTTTAGAACTATCTTTTTACCTATATATACTATACTCTGAGATGCAGAAACAAAAGTATTAATTTGGTAAACTCAATTATTCTTATGTGTTCGGAGCTCAGAAATAAAGTTCTCAGCTAGGCTGTGACCATTTCATAATCAATGGTTAATTCCCAGAAGGATGGGGCAAAAATCAGGGGATAAGCCAAGAGTGAAGAAGGTTCAAGTAACAACAGTCTTAAAAACAAGGGCAAAAGGGAACAAAAAGAGTGAGTTCTTTAGTGAGTGTTCTCCCCTACTTGATGACACACCTGCCTGAGGAAAGAAAACGGTATAAACTTTTATCTCTTTCCTAGGAGATACTCAATGCTGCTGCTCAGAAAGCATTAAAGCTGAACTATGCAGAAAAAACACATCAGAATGACAAGCTAAGCAATGAACTGGTACAAGTCGTTAGGTGAAAGAAAGCTGGCAGCAGGGTTTCTGCAGGGAGTGACTCACCAATCTGCCTTTTTATGGAAAGTACCTTTCATTCAAATGAGATGAAGGGAGCTTTCAAAGAGGCCAAAAGAAGGGATAATGTTTACTGTTCCGTAGATTGAATGAAGGGGAACCATTTTACATAACTGCAATTTTACAGAACTGTAGGAATTAAATTATAGTAAGTCATCTTTATAAATGTCAAATTTGTACCACTAAGAGGGAAAAGCCACCAAATTTCAACAGAAATAATTAACAAAAGAACAAAGGCTCTAGAATAATTCTGGCTGGCAGTCAGCTTTAAGCAGGACTCATAAGACCCCACTGCAGCTTTTTCCTCTGCTGCTACAAGAATGGAAAACTGTGGGCCTTCTAACAGAGGGCATTTGCCTGTACCTTCTGAAGCTTCCTATCCAGTTATCTGGGAGGCCTTGATAAAATATGCAAACAGGCAATCGGATCTTGTCCTAAGCTGCAAAGTGGCATCCTGAGTAGGCCCACTGTTCTTTTTGAGGGAAGAGCCTTTCCTGCCTTCTTCAGGACTGTCTACTCCCACTGTTCACTCACCAGACAAAAATACTTGTTGACATCAACACATGAGAACTCAAAATGTTACAAGGGGCAAAATCAGTGCCAAGACCAATCCCTTTTTTTCAGCAACACAAATTTCATCTCCTGATCTTTGATCCTACCGAGATGTTTTGCCTATGACTTTGCAATTTTACTTCACTAATCTAAATTTCCTAAATGCCAAGTATCTTTTATCTCATCTAAACACTCCTTTCTTCGAAAAAAAGGGTCTAGTGCAGTGCTCCCTTGTGAAAGAGAACCTCCCAATGTGCATGTCACTCTGCCACCCAAGCTCTCCAGGGACTCACCCTCAAAGCCAAAATGTGCAAACCTTCAAAGATGCAACTTCCCAACCTTTCTATAGATTGGCACTTAACTTTTACTACCCCAATTCAAGCTGTTCACAAGCTTATTCTCCTGTAGAGTCTCAATAGCCAAACTCCAGGGTTTTGCAAAGGTTGTTTTCAATGGAAAGAACACAGGCTTCAGAGTCAGACAACCCTGGACCTTTCTTTTTGACAAAGAGTACAGTGGCATGATCACAGTTCACTGCAAATTTAAACTCCTGGGCTCAAGCAATCCTCTTGCCTCAGCCTCCTGAGTAGCTGGAACTACAGGGGTGCACCACGACACCTGGCTAATTCTTCTATTTTCTTTTAGTAGAGACAGGGTATTGCTTTTGCTCAGGCTGATCTCTAACTCCTGAGCTCAAGCAATCCTCTGGCCTCTGCCTCCCAGAGTGCTGGGATTACAGGTGTGAGCCATCCCAGAGTGCTGGGATTACAGATGTGAGCCATGAGACCTGGCCTAACCCTGGACTCTTATCCCATTTCTGCTACTTAGTCAACTATGTGGCAAGTTCCTCACCATCTCAACCTCAATTTCTTCATCTGGGAATACAGATTAATAATGCCTATCTCACAGAGTTTTTGTGAAGGGAAGAAGACAGTATGTGTTAAATTTCTGGCACATAAAAAGCATTCGATAAACAGAAGCTATTGTAATTAATGTCTATGGAAATGTACTCCTTTTATTTCCCCTGGCTTCAAAAGAAAGGAGTCAAGTCAGATCTTCAATGTATCATTAGCATATGCTATCTAGTCAAGAAAGTGTAGAAAGGTCCCTTGGAAAACCAGGAACAACAGAGAGGGTAAATATTTACATGATTACAGTCACAACGGAGAGACTGAAATCAACTTGCTCATGCCTTAACTGTCGCTACCTAAAATACAGCCAATGCTGAATATTATTTTTCAAAAGAGCTCAGTATTCAATCTTTTTGCCTCAGCAGTCCCTACACTTTACATTCCATTTGTCTGAAATGCACCCCCTAGCATCTACATTCTTACTCTTCCAGGCTCAGTTCAAGAACCACACCTTTCCTGATACCACCAAAGGGACTTGCTCCCATGATTCCCTGACTATCTCCCCACTGTGGCACATGATACAGTCCTGTAATTATATATCTGTGTATCTGCAGCCTCATCAGATGGCAAGTTTTATGAGGATGTGTGGTAAGTGATCAAAAGCAATTTGCTAAAGTCTATTTGTCCATTCATTCAAGAAGTATTTGTAGGTTTAGAAGCTCTTACAGATGAGAAATAGCACTAAGAGATGTATGCAAAAACTATCCACACAGTGTATTTTTAATTTTCAGATAAGAAACTATGGGCCTACCATAGTTAATGAGGCATTTGGAGCAAGAGACTTCTGTAAAATAGCCAAAATAATGCCAAATAATACCAAACATGTAAGTATAGTGAAAGAGCTAGGTTTCCAAGACAAAAAAAGCATTTTATGGGCCTGGTGCAGTGGCTCATGCCTGTAATCCCAGCACTTTGGGAGGCTGACGGGGAAGGATTGCTTGAGGCCAGGAGTTCAAGCCCAGCCTGGGTAACACAGCAACACCCTGTCTCTACAAAAAACAAAAAACATTAGCCAAGCATGATAACATGTTCCTGTAGTCCCAGCTACTTAGGAGGATGAGGCAGGAGGACTGCTTGAGCCCAGGAGTTCAAGGCTGCAGCAAGCTATGATCACACTGTTGCACTCCACCCTAGGAGACAGAGCAAGACCCTGTCTCGTTAATAAAAAAAAGGTATTTTACATCTATTATTCTTATTTGATACCAAGAAAATCCCAAATCAGTACCATAACAGATCTAATCAAAGTGGTTCTAGGACACAACAGTAAACAGGACACTAATGCAACCTGATGGATCCTCCAGAATTCATTCAGTCATTCATTTTTGACAAATCTTTACTGTAAACCTGGAATATACAAGGAATTCCTACCCCTAATATGGAAGAAGTAGTCTCTCTGCAGGGCTGGTGAAGCAAAAAACAGGTAACACTCTTTAAAAGAATGGAAATCAGACTAAAAAAAAAATTTGTCAAATTCAAAGATGAGATAAAAGTGCAAAAATTCTACCCTCAAGGAACAACTCCCCAAGGTCTGCCTGACCGCAGTACTGCATCAGGCCTGTTAATGGCCAGTATGAGAATTCTCTCTGTCCTAACAGGGCTTTTGCTACCACTAGGAAAGTAATCAGTTCCTGCACATCCAAAATAGCAAAATCTGAAATGAAGCTATCGCAGGTTCATCAAAGTAGGAAGAAAGAAGCCCCCAGGACTCTTTCCCAGTAAAAGATTGAAATGAACAGCAAATGCCAATGTCCAAGGAAAGATTGACCACTGCTCTACTGGATCCCCAAACCCACCTACCACAGGAGTTCTTGATCAACCCACTGTTAAACTAGAAATGTAAACTTAAATCAGAATTTATTCTTTCTTCCCTACTTTCCCCATCAAGCTGATTATTTCTAGATTTAGAAGCCTCATCAATCTAGAGGGCTATAAAAAAATCTGTCACTTTCATATTCTCTCACAGTTTTATAAATAAAGTCAGAATAGCAATATATTAATGGTTAATTATAATATATCAATATAAAATATATTAACTCAATTTATATGAAAGTAGAGAAGCCAGTTTTTCAAAATTAACACAAATTGGCCGGGTGCGGTGGCTCACGCCTGTAATCCTAGCACTCTGGGAGACCAAGGTGGGCGGATTGCTCAAGGTCAGGAGTTTGAAACCAGCCTGAGCAAGAGCGAGACCCCATCTCTACTAAAAATAGAAAGAAATTAATTGGCCAACTAATATATACAGAAAAAAAAAAATTAGCCGGTCATGGTGGCGCATGCCTGTAGTCCCAGCTACTTGGGAGGCTGAGGCAGGAGGATTGCTCGAGCCCAGGAGTTTGAGGTTACTGTGAGCTAGGCTAACGCCACGGCACTCGCTCTAGCCTGGGCAACAAAGTGAGACTCTGTCTCAAAAAAAAAAAAACACAAAATTAACACAAATTAACTCAATTTATTTACCACCACAGAATGGATATTATATTGCCAATAGATTCTGTGTAAAATGATTTCTACTGTGTGATCTGGGTCTAAGACCTTTTATTGCCTTGTGGAATCAAACAAAATTTTACAAGTAAACTAAAACAAGGGGCAATTAAAAACATGCAAACTCTCCCTAGCTAAAGAGAGACATCTAGAGGCAAAAGCTTAAACACGGGGGACATGTCTCATGTCCTCAGGGATCTTGGAGCCAAAAAGGAGCCTTTTTAAAGTTCTTTCACTTAGTGATTATTTTCTAACCTAACCATGCAGTTTGTGAATTCATCGAACAAAACGCTGCTTATTTTAACATATTACTTGCCATCTAAAATGACAATATTCCCCAAATCCTAGGAGGTTCAAGTAAATCTCACTCATTTCTTACTTTAAATCGCCATATTCAACCTGTTGGTTCTAATGGCCAAGTGGCACAGGCAAATGATAGGCATGGCTACAACAAGACTTAAACTGATTAGAGGTACAGACAGAGATAATAGTAACCTGCTTCATAGCAGAGCCCCAAGGCAATGACATATATAAAATGCTCTAAGACCCTCAGAAGGATCTTAGATTAAGACAAAAGAAACTATACTTATTTTAATGAAAACATTGTCTCAAAATGTTTACTGTCTTGGCTGATCTGATCCAAAAGATCTCTAGCTCCTCCTCTTGTAACTATAACCAACGCAAATGCCCTCAGGGGCCAAATAAAACTGGCTCAACAGCTGGCTGAGTAAGAGGCATCAGGGAAGGGGTGGAGATGGGAGTAAAGTGAAAGCATCCCCAGACTAAAGGCATTCAGTTTTTTTTCTCTTAACCCCAAACCGGCCAACTACCCACCCTCACATGCTGACCCCAACTCAGCCCCAGATGCCATACGTTGTTTATAGATTTTCCAAACTTTTTCTCCTAATGCCTAATATTAAAGTAATGCAAGTTTTTAAAAAAGTAACATCAAATGTGTATATGTACAGAAAACGCCTGGAGGAATATACTCCCACATGTTGATAATAGCTATGTGGAGATGGGATTATGTTGTTATTTTCTTCTTTTTGTTATCATTGATTTTCTAATAAGAGGAGAAAAAAGTGACTTTTAATTAAAAAACAGTAGCATCGAAAGTCATCGATGGGATAGAGTCCTTGAAACTCTAAAAGTGGGAATAACAGATAGCAAGACAAACAGAGAGCTGGTATCTGACGATCACATTTATCAAGGAGAAATATTTGAGTGGCTACATGTCATCACTGTGCTATATTCAAATGTCATTCTATTTTTAAAATAGGAAAAGATGATCACCAGGAAAGAAATGCTGTATTTGATGAAATGAGGCAAATGAATTAAAATTTTGAAGCTCATGCAAATTAAGCTATCTCCTAACACTTTCTTAAATTTTATAAAGTTTTACCATAAAGATCAGGTCCATGAGGAGTAAAGACATTATACAAAACAATGTTGAGTGGTGCAATCACCAACTTCCCATAATAGTAGCTGTCAATGACCACCACAGGCACCTAAAACAGACCAGAAAACACACAGCAATTGTAAAGTTTTGCTTTGGGAACAGTCTCAAAATGCTAATAGGATAAACCTGAGAATGAAAAACAGTATGAACTCCTGATGTTCCTTTTTTCACATCAAAGTTCCTTTCATTACAACTTTAGAACAAAACAAGAAAAAAAAGAAAACTCACCAGAAAGAGAATTAGGGCCACCAGTGACCAATGAAAGAAACTCTTCCACCTGTGTTTCACGATCAGCAAATCAAAGGCGATGGGCAAACTATTTAACGGAGAAACAGAGAATGGGGGATAAAATAAAATACTGACAGAGACACATCAGAGTCACATATACCTCTTACTCAACTGAGAATAAGATGTCTCTGCCAGTTACAATGAGGGAAGAAAGCTAGTATGTGAGAAGATGTCTTCTCAAAAATGTACTGTGATGGTCTTCACAGGGCCCATCAGAGTGCTATGCAAGAAATATAAATACTGAGCTGCCGAATGATCTACACTGTATACATATTTATGTGTAAAGGACATTTAAAATATGTCAATTATAAGTAAATGTGCCCTATTGTCCTTCACCCACCTACCAAATAAATAAGCACTGACCTCTCCCTTCCATGATTTAGTAGGATTTTAGTAATATAATAACATTACAAACTTTGACTTCAATTCTGATGTATCTCCTTCCAATACTATTCGTTCTTCTTTCTTTTACTGAAATTCCTTATGCAAGTAGCATATATGTGTTGCCTTCATTTCACTACTTCTTCCTTAAGTCCCTGTACCAAGCTAATAAGACTGATATAAGGTCCCCAGGAACTTCCTCTTGGCAAGACCCAGTATCTCTTCACAAGTTTCATCTCCCTTTGTCTTTGTGCTGCTCTGGACACAAAACATCTGTTCCTCCCTCATTAGACTCCCCAGGTTTCTGGTCTTTTGTGGTCTCTCTTCTTGTGCTCCTTTCTACACTGCTTTTTTTTTTTTTTAACTCCTTAACCATAGTCATATCTCCCCTGAGAAACTATACTCATTATTCTCAGTAAGTGCTTCCACTTTTCTTACATGAACAAACATCAATTCTTGAGCCTCCATGTGGCTTACTCAGAAGCTCAGAGCAGTGGGCTGGGTATGTGGGCAGATTCTCAGGTCCTTGGGCAGATGTTGTGATGTGGGTCACAGCAGTAGCAATGGTAGAGAGACCCACTGGGCCCCAAATGGTCCATGTTGGTGTTGCTAGTAGCTAAGATAGGTTGGGCAGGGTAGGCTCCAGTCCCACAGCCACCCCAAACAGGGCAGTGGGTATGGTCCTACGTGTGCTTAGTAGAGTTTCGTCTTCTCTGTCCCTCCCCAGCCAGGTGGCAGCTGCAGCTGCATCACCTTAAACTTGGCCAAGGATGGGGCACACCCCAGCATTAAACTCTTAAAATGGCACCAGCTGTGAGCCTGTGACCAGAGAGGGCGAGGCCCCAGGCAGGCGAGTAGTGTGAGCAAGTAGTGTGGGAATGCAGCCCACTCATGTCTCAGTCTCACAGCAGCCTGTGAGTATTGTTCTTGGAGAACCTGGTTTCCCTGTCCCTCCTCAGCCTGGCAGTGGCTACAGCCACATCAACCTGCACTCAGCCTGAGGGTAAGGTTACAAATTTTTTATTTAAAGGACCTGACTATATACATTTTAGGCCTTGCAGGCCATATATGGTCTCTGTTGCATATTTCTGTGTGTGTCTGTGTGCATGTACATTGTTTTTTCTTTGTTTGTTTGTTTGTTTTTGTTTTGAGACAGAGTCTCACTCTGTTGCCTAGGCTAGAGTGTCGTGGCATCATCCTAGCTCACAGCAACCTCAAACTCCTGAGCTCAAGCAATCCTTCTGCCTCGGCCTCCCAAGTAGCTAAGACTACAGGCATGCGCCACCATGCCCGCCTAATTTTTTTTCTATATATTTTTAGTTGGCCAATTAATTTCTTTCTATTTTTAGTAGAGACAAGGTCTCATTCTTGCTCAGGCTAGTCTCGAACTCCTGACCTTGAGCAATCCACCTGCCTCGGCCTCCCAGAGTGCTAGGATTACAGGCATGAGGCATCATGCCCAACCTACAAATGTAAAAACTATTCTTAGTTCTTGGGCTGTACAAAAATAGCCAGGTAGATTTGGCCAATGGGCCACAGTTTGCCAATTCTTGTGACAGAGAGAAATGGAGAAACTACTGTAGAGTTTAAAACAGCAAAGTGATATGACTACATTTGCATTTTAGGAAGATAACTCTAATTTGAGTGTGGAGAGCAGATTTGCAGTGGTTTAAGATTAGAGATGAGATCATTTAGAGGCTATGTAGTAACCTAGGAGCAGAGAGGGATGAAGAGAAGTAGTCAGATTCATAAGATATTTATAGGGTGTGGGAAAGTGAAAAGAATCACAGATAATTTTCAGGTTTCTGGCTCAGTATTAAGGAGAAAGTGGTACCATTTACTGGGATAGAAACATAGATAATGCAATATATATGGAGGGAAGATAATGAGTTCAGGAGGTATCTAACAGGCAGGTGGGAATACATGAGTGAAGCTCAAGAGAGATGACTAGACATAAAGATGGTTGAGAGCAGAAAGTATAGTAGAGGGCCTAAGACAAAAATCTTGAGAAATTTAACAATTTGAGGATGATATGCAAAATAGAATGAAGAAAGGAATGAAGATGAGAAAGCCAGCCTTTAAAAGGCATTTAAAAAAATTTAAAATGGCTTATTCTCTTAGTAACACCCCTTCTAAAAATTTACCCCATAAATTTCCAAGTGTACAAAGATATCTGTACAAAAATGGTCACTGAAACATTGTATATAACAAAAAATGAAAACCAAATGTCTATCAATAAAGCAATAGTTAAATAAATTATGGATATCCATATAATGGAATGCTATGCAACTAATAAAAAGAATGATACAAATCTATGTACAAGAGAAGATATACATATATACAGGATAATTCTATTTGTTTTAAGAACGTAGGTACGTATGTACATGTATATGTGTGTGCATTTATTCACATAGTGATGATTTCTGGAAAGATATACACAAAACTACTAGCAATGACTATCTTTGAGGATTAGGCTAGAGAAGAAGAAAATTAGGAATTCTTTTTACCTCATACAATCTGATCCTTTTAAAAATAATAAAGATGTAATATTTCTATAATCTTAATAATAAACTACAATATTTTTCTAAATTACTAGTGGTACAGACAAGAATTTATGGCAGCACTAGAATAGAAGTGGTGGGAACAAAGAGTACAAAAGGAACTTGAGGAAAAAAGATGCTAGGGTCAAGAAAGAAAGAGGGCTGAAGGAAACTTAGATTTCAAGCCTGAGTGACTGGAAAAATGCACAGAACAGGGTGGTGTAGTGTGTAAGAAACATCAGCTCTAGAGTCAGAAAGGCCGGGACTCAAAAGCAAGCATAATCTTAAAGGCAAATTATTAATACTCAAACTCTTAAAGTCTACTTTCTCATTTACAAAGCACTAATAATTATATTTCTCTTATAGAGTTGCTGTAAAGTTTCAGGATAAAGTTTACAAAGAGTTTAGCAGTGCCTAATACATAGCAAATGTTTAACAGTCACCATTCTTACTAGAATTAATCATAATAATAAGCACTAAGAGAAATAGTCTTCCATTTCTCCAAATCTTTGTAGGCCAAAGTGATTCCTATAACGTTAGGTGCTACCCAGATAATATGGAGATAATCCAACATTAAGATTTAATATATGTCCAGTGATAAATGGGACAGGAACTGTGTTAGTTTCTTACCCAAGAGCTGCACTAAATGGCCAGCCTAAGATGGCCCCAGCTGCTACTCCCAGCACAGCAACGGAAGTCTTGTCCATATACCATCCAGTCATGGCTATCAATGTAGTGTACATACAGAAGCTACTAGGAAGGAATGCTGTAAGAGTAAAGAAATGAAAAAAGGGAGGAGGATAAGAGTTTGAGATTAGGCAACAACTATTAAAAATGTACCTACATTGCAAAATGTCAATAATCAGGAACATATTTTGGGCAATGCTTTATCAGAAATGGGCAGTAAAGTGTTACTCCTTAAAAAAAAAAAATGAAGTTCAATGGTTTTCTTATTTTCTCCCTCCTGTTTTTTTAGTACCAACACATTGCACAAGTATACAGTACTAACCATGCCATTCCTCTCCTGTCCTGTACTCTAAATCTAAAACTTATGAAATTCCAAGTTCCCCAAGAACACCCCAGCTTATATTTCCAGCCAGGGAATATATTGCAAAAGAGCCATTGCTGACAATTTTTTTCTGAAGAAACTTATCTTCTGATGGTCTTCTGAGACTGTCCTGGTACTAACCTGTCCCCTACATAAATTCCTTTTTTTTTTTTTTGAGACAGAGTCTCACTCTGTTGCCTAGGCTAGAGTCTGTGGCATCAGCCTAGCTCACAGCAACCTCAAACTCCTGGGCTCCAGTGATCCTACTGCCTCAGCCTCCTGAGGAGCTGGGACTACAGGCATGCACCACCATGCCCGGCTAATTTTTTCTATTTTTAGTAGAGACAGGGTCTCACTCTCCATCAGGCTGGTCTCAAACTCCTGAGCTCAAGCAATCCTCCGGCCTCCGGCCTCCCAGAGTGCTAGGATTATAAAGGTGTGAGCCACCACACCCTCAAGAGCCAGATAGTGAATGGCAGCACCGCTTTGTGTCCCACATCTGCTGCTATAGTGTGGTCTTTATACAGCCCCTTAATAATTTCCATCTACCATAACTTTGTTGTTGTATACAGCAGAGGCATGAGCCTTAGTCTCTCCAACAGTAACAATTGATCAAAATGTTTCTACTAACTGCACAAAAATGCAGATCTGCCTCTCCTGCTGCAGAAAGCCCACATCACTAGAGAAGAAAAATTATTATCAACTCCAAAAAGAACCACAACAAATAGGCAGTGAGATTTAAAAACCTTAGCAAAAGGTTCAGCGGCTCTGCATCAAAGGATGCCTTCAACTTAACTGTGCCTCTGTGGAAATTCCAGAACTGAAGATACTCCCAGGAATCTCCTACACATAAAGATTGATTTTAAGAGTAGTGTAGAAACTAAAAAAACATGTGCGGTACCACCTTCACCAATAAATGCTAAATAATATTGAGGGCATCTAAAGCTGTAAATTCCAGCTGCCAATGTAGAGGGCAAAAGCAGCAAAGTAATCTGAGGTCTCTGCTGATTCAAAGGGTAGAGCTCAGATGCATTTAGGACAGTGGCTATCAAAGTTATTCCAGGGTAGAGCCCTGAGGTCTCTGCAGAACAATATCAATTTTGATATAGTCAGTGAGGGAAAAGTCAATATATAATTTTGTGCTAGATACTATTTTGTGTATATTTAGTGTGTATACTAGATTCCGGGACATACAAGCAGAAACTAGAAATGAGACAATTATATCCAGTAACTTAATTTTTCTGGAGAATTGGGAACACCTTTTGGCAGTAGGCCACCTTTGTTCAAATGATCAGTGGCAGCACAACTTAATGGCCACCACTCTAGATTATGGTTTTTATTCCAAATGTATGGGGTTATGGAGAAGAAAGCCTAATAGAAGATGCACACCTCTATAGAATACATTTCAAATAACGGGCAGAAAACAGAACTATCAAGAACAGGTTTTAGGCACAAAGAGCATCCTTAAATAAAACAACAGAATTATTTCCTTCTTCTAATGGCCAAGAAAGGAAGTGAGTGGTTGATAAAAGAATGTTACAGAAAATATCCTGGTGAAACTCTACCACTTATGAATTTTGACTTTTAGTAAGGCATTTCACCTAACTTTCAGTGTCCTCACCTGTAAAAATGAGAAAATATTTGTCTAATAGGACTGTTGTAAAGGTCAATCAAGATAATGTAAACAACAGTGCTCTGCAAATTATTGACATGTTATATAAATATAACCTATATTTGGACAAGTGCTTCCTTTCAATGCAGCTGTGAACTATCGGTAAACCTATCCCCTCACCTACCCTTTTTCTTACCTGATGATGAGCAAAACATGCCAGTACTGAGAACCAAGAAGGCCAGCATCATTCGACTCACATGCAGCCCAAACTTCTTGCAGACAGCCCTAGGAGAAAGGCAAAGACTATCAGCACAGCAAATATTAGGGTCAGGCATTTCAAAGGAGAAGAACATACCTGCATCACAGATAGCACTGAAGATCTACAGCCAAATACAGACCTATCTTGACAGGTGTTTTGGCAATTTTGTGTGCATAAGAAACCCAAACATTCTTATTCCTGACACCAGAAGAGATGCTTCCTATCTAAGAGGAAATACCTACATGCTAAGATTATGTCTACTCTCAATAGGAAGACAGCAGAATGTAGTGAAAAATAATAGTCCTCAGATGCAGATGGGCTCAGGTTCAAATTCCGGCTCTGCAATTATTAGCAGTCGGATTCTACTCTAGACACGTAATCTGTCAGATTCCTCATCTGTAAAATGAGGATAATAACTAACGCATACTTTGTAAGGTTTTTTTGAGGACAATGTGAAGTGTTTAGGAAAGTGCCTGGCACATGGTTGTTCAATAAATGGTAGTTATAAGAAAAAGAGACTAGGGCAGGCGTCCTCACACTACGGCCCGCAGGCCACATGTGGGTGTTTTTGCCTGTTTGTTCCTTTACTTCAAAATAAGATAGGTGCAGTGTGCATAGGAATTTGTTCATAGTTTTTTTTAAACTATACTCCAGCCCTCCAACGGTCTGAGGGACAGTGAACTGGCCCCCTGTTTAAAAAGTTTGAGGACCCCTGGACTAGGGGATTCATGAAAATGTTAATAAGTTGTTATCTAAGTCAGTGTTTCTCAAATGTAAGCAATTATATATCTCCTTCTACTTATTTCTCATAGATTTCTTAAATTCCACAAATTAAACATTTTTAGATATTATTACCTCATTTAGTCAATATTTGTTCAGATATATACATGTGTTAATCATTTCCTTGTTCAGACTCCTTGTTGCATCTCAGAATTTCTTTCTGAAATAATTTTGCTTCTTCCTAAGTATATCTTTTAGAAGTTCCTTTAGTGAGACTCTGTTAATGGTAAAATTCTGTTTCATTGGTTGCTTCGTTCGTTTCTTTTTTCTCTTTTTTTTTTTAACTGAAAAGTCTGCATTTAGCTCTTGGTCTTAAAAGATGGTTTAACTGAGTATACAATTTTAGGATGACAGTAATTATCTCTCAGCACTTTGATGATATTCTTTTTTTGTCTTCTGGATCTTGAGAAGTTTTCTAATTGCCTACTATTCCTTTGTAGGTATTGTATTAGTTCTCTGTCAACTTTTAAGATCTTTCTTTGTCCCTGGTGTTATACATAGTTTTATTAATTTCAAGATCTTTCTTTGTCCCTGGTGTTATACATAGTTTTATTAATTTCTTTTTATGTATCTAGCTTGGAATATATTAGGCTTACTAAATCTATGGATTAGCATCCTCTTTCCATCAATTGTGGAAAATTCTCAGCTATTACTTCCCTGAACATTGCCTCTTCCCAATCTATCATCTCCTTCTAAAATTTGATTAGCTGTATATTAGATCTTTCAACTCTACATTACACATTTCTTAACCTCTTCTATAGTACCTTTTTTTGGGGGGGTCTCTCTGTACCACATTGTGAGTAATTTCTTCAAATCAATCTTTCAATTCAGTTTACTAGTTCACTTATTAGTAGTGTCTAATCTGCTGCCTAAACTATCCACTGAATTTTAAATATCAATAGTATATAATTTATTATTGATATTATATACATATTATATATTATATGATTCTTATAAATCCTGAGTCTTTTTCAAATTTACCTGGTCATTTCTGTGGTCTCTTGTTTCTTGTTCATGTGTTTAATTTCCTCTTTTAATTCTTTAAAAATATTAAATATACTTATTTTAGATTCTTATTTTAATAATTCCTAATAAATGAAGTTTTATAGGTCAGCTTTCTGTTGATTATTTCTGCTGACTGTCACTCATAATGTCTTGCTCCTTCTATAATTTGTGATTTATTTTTATTATAATATCTTCTTCACTAGAACTTCATCACTGGTAATTCTTTGATACCTGGGTTAGGGTCTATTTTTCTAGCGAAATTTTTGCCAGATGCCAGGGACACTACTGATTCAGAACAATTTAAAACAAATTCTCTGCATTTCCAGATCCTTCAAATAAATAAAGTGTCGACTTGGGTCTTGGACGACCACGCCAGTGATTTGAATTCGGACCCAAACCCATATAAAGACCAACTTATGTTACAGTCCTCAAAGGTAGCACTGGCTTTGTTTTTTTTCCCTCTGCTCTACTCAGAATCAAGTCCAAAGATTTTTTTTCAATTTGACATTTTTAGCTATGGGAAAATTCTTAATAATGGTCATTAAGTCCAAATACCTTTTAATGCATATTAAAGCATTATTAAAATAACATGTTGCTAGGTATCATGTAAAAAAGGTGGCTATTGTTCTTACTGGAACACTTACATGCTTAATAGCTCCACTAATATTCAAATAGCCAATAGCTATTTTGTGAAAGAGAATGATGTGCTGGGTGTAATTAAGAGCAGTGAGTCTCACTGCTAAGCTCTACCAGCTAAGTCCCATCAGCTAAGCTCTAGAGTAGAGGTAAATCATTATCATGTATCCTAGGAACAAAAATAAGGTTCTACTAAATCCTACCAGATAAAGATCAGTTAAATATGCATTCATATTAACAGAATTAAAAGTAATAATATGAGGGTATGGTATTTATGAACCTCAGGAAAGAAAAAGATAATGAGAAGTACAGTATTCCTCTTCAACTGTTGGTTTCAAACAAGAAGTCACACTTCAGATATAATATCAAGAGCTAGAAGGAAAGTGTTTTTTATTTCTAATCACTACCCCCAGACCATTAAGAAACATAACCTAAGCTAAACTGGGTTTCCTCATAGCACTTTTAGAAGCAAAGCTTTCATACTCACTTGTAAAAGTAAAGTTCACAAATACAGCTCACAAATGCCAGGAGACATCGCAAAAAGTAAAAGACAAGAATCTGAAAGAAACCCAGAACGAGAAAACAGAAGTCACAGATATGAGCTAGAAAAACTCATAAAGATGAAACCACTCTCATTTGTCATCAATAACACTACAAATTGGTATAATCCTTTTGAAAAACAGTATGTATTAAGAACCATATAAATTTTCATATTTCTAGACTCAGTATCAGTATACATCTATCACTCCAGGAGGCAGAGGGTAGAGGGCAAGCTCCATTCATGAAAATGTTAATTGCAGCCCTATTAATTTAGCAAAAACTTTTAAAAACTATAAAATGTCCAAATATAAGGAAATGATTAAATAAATTATACTACATCTATTTCATGGACTATTATATAGATATTAAAATTTATAGGAACAAAGGCAGTGGAAAAATTCTTGAGATACAATGCTCATTCATTCAACAACCACTTCTTAAACAACTATATTAGGTACTGATTATTACAAAATATTAAGTGAAAATGCATAATACAGTATTATTTATACATCAGAATTATAGTTATGGAAACTATATGCATACAAAAAGACTAAAAAGAAATAAAATGGTAAGGGTAGCTACAGCAGCCTGGTGGGATTTAGGTGAGTATTTTTCCTCATAGCTTCCAAATTTCAACATTGTGATTTTATTAATTTTATAAATAAGAACATCAATTTAAAAAATAAAAATAACAAAATTACAGGGGGTTATATTGAATAGCTTTTATAATACAGAATACCATGTTAAAGAGCATTGAATTCCTCAGCGCATAAGCACTATTTAAATACATAAGGCCAGGCGCAGTGGCTCAAGCCTGTAATCCTAGCTCTCTGGGAGGCCGAGGTGGGCGGATCATTTGAGCTCAGGAGTTCGAGACCAGCCTGAGCAAGAGCGAGACCCCATCTCTACTATAAATAGAAAGAAATTAATTGGACAACTAATATATATAGAAAAAATTAGCCGGGCATGGTGGCACATGCCTGTAGTCCCAGCTACTTGGGAGGCTGAGGCAGCAGGATTGCTTGAGACCAGGAGTTTGAGGTTGCTGTGAGCTAGGCCTGACACCACGGCACTCACTCTAGCCTGGGCAATAAAGTGAGACTCTGTCTCAAAAAAATAAATAAATAAATAAATACATAGTAGGATTAATATAGGTGCATATAACTTGGAAATACTTTCCATCTTCATCACTATAACCAAAAAAAAAATCCAAAAAGAGTTGAATAAAGTGATCCAGTAAATGTGCAGATTCATTCATTAATTCAATAAAAACATACTGAAAACATATATACACTGAGCACTATTTTATATGCTATTAAAAGATAATTTTGGTACAAGGTGTCTACATTCAAGGACTCCTCATATAAGAGGAGAGTACAAAAATAGATTTGTACAAATATAGAGACTACAAATATACATTTGATGAGAGTACAAATATACATTTAGAAAGTTAAAAATTAACACAAATTAATATAAGAATTGTATTTGGGAGCAGAACGATGTCACCATCCCTACTAATATTCAACATAGTAACTGGAAGCCCTAGTCAATGCAAAAAGACATGAAAAAGAAATGAGGTATAAGGAATGGAATAGAATAAACTAAACTAAGATTCACTCGACAAACTAGTAAGGAAATTTAGTGAGATATTCAGTATTAAGATCAAAATACAAAAATCAGGCTGTGCACAGTGGCTCATGCCCGTAATCCTAGCACTCTGAGAGGCCAAGGCGGGAGGATCGCTCAAGATTAGGAGTTCGAAACCAGCCTGAGCAAGAGCAAGACACCATCTCTACTAAAAAATAGAAATAAATTAATTGGCCAACTAAAAATATATAGAAAAAATTAGCCGGTCATGGTGGCGCATGCCTGTAGTCCCAGCTACTCAGGAGGCTGAGGCAGAAGGATTGCTTAAGCCCAGGATGTTGAGGTTGCTGTGAGCTAGGCTGCTGCCATGGCACTCTAGCCTGGGCAACAGAGTGAGACTCTGTCTCAAAGAAAAAAAAATACAAAAATCAGTTGTGTTCCTCTGTATCAGAAATACCCACCTAAAATATAACAGAAAAAAGATACCATTTATGGTAACAACAAAAAGTACAGAGAATCTAGGCACTAACCTATCATAGACTGCATAAGACTGAAATGGATACTTTTTATATTTTATTAAAAGATACAGAAAACCTGTCTAGATAGATAAATCTTTCACTTTAGGGACAGAATGATTTAACCCTGTAAAAGTATTATCATATTTAATATGTAAATACAGTAAACAGTATACTGAAGAATTAACATAACCCAGCAGAATTTAGGTAAGGGGCAAACTGATTCTAAAATGATTTTTAAAACATAAATTTTAGGCTGGGCACGGTGGCTCACGCCTGTAATCCTAGCACTCTGGGAGGCCGAGGCAGGCAGTTTGCTTGAAGTCAGGAGTTCGAAACCAGCCTGAGCAAGAGTGAGACCCCCATCTCTACTATAAATAGAAAGAAATTTAATTGGCCAACTAATATATATAGAAAAAATTACCCAGGCATGCTGGTGATGCATGCCTGTAGTCCCAGCTACTTGGGAGGCTGAGGCAGCAGGATTGCTTGAGCCCAGGAGTTTGAGGTTGCTGTGAGCTAGGCTGGGCAACAAAGTGAGACTCTGTCTCAAAAAATAAAAATAAATAAAAAGAAGATAAAACATATTTTAAAAAGGGCAAAGTGAGAAATTCATTGACCAGATACTGGCATACATTACAAAGCCATAATAGCTATATAGTACTAACAGACAAATTGATAAAGAATACAAATGACAGAAGCAGACCCACATGCATATGGGAATGAGGTCTATGATTGAGGTGGCATGAGAAATCAGAAGGAAAAAGATGAATTATTTGGCAGATGGTACTAGAAAATCTAGTTCACCGTATAGCAAAAAATAAAGCTGGATCTTCCCACAATTTATAAAAATAAACTTCAAATGATTAAAGCCTTACATGCGAAAGGTAAAATTAAAAGCTAATTGGGCCGGGCCCAGTGGCTCACACCTATAATCCTAGCACTTTGGGAGGCTAAGAAAGGAGGATCCCCTGAAAGCTAGATGTTTGAGATCAGCCTGAGCAACACAGCGAGACTCTGTCTCTATTTAAAAAAAAAAAAAATTAGCTGGGCATGGTAGCATATACCTGTAGTCCCAGCTACTTGGGAGGCTGAGTGAGGCAGGAGGATCACTTGAGCCCAGGAGTTTGAAGCTGCAGTGAGCAATGATGATGCCACTCTAGCCAGCCCAGTCAACAAAACAAGACCTTGTCTTCAAAAAAAAAGCTAATATCTCTATGACCTATGGTGAAGCAGGATTCTTTTACAAAGATCTGAAACCCACCAATCATAAGAGAAAAATTGGTTGGTTTGACTATATCAAAATTAAAGATTTCTGTTCAACAAAGGACCACAGACAAATTTAATAGAGAAGTGACAGTCTAAGAGAAAAGATTTACAATATCTAAAACCTACAAGGGGTTACTATTGAGAACTTTTACAAATCAGGAGAAAAAAACAGAAAACCCAATAGGAAAATAGGCAAAGGATGTGAATACATAATTCACAGAAAGGGAAATCTGAATGACTAATAAATACAGCAAGAAATGCTCCACATCACTAGTAATCACAGAAATTCAATTAAAATGAGAAACATATCACATAAATGAGTCAGTCAAAACTATCAAGTACTTGGGAGATGTAAGGAAGATAGAACCTGGAGTATCACTGCAGGGAACATCAATCGTATAACCATTGGAGAGCAATCTGGTAGAACCTAGTGAAATTAAGAAAGCCTACAGGTCTATGTGTGGTATCCCATTCCTAAGTGTACACTTCAGAGAAATTCACACACAAATCTATAAGGAGACAATACAAAGGTGCCTCATTTGGGGTAGCAATAAGTTAGAAAGCTAGCCATCACTAATGGTGTGAGTTATTACCACTCTCAGCAGCAACCACCCTTTTCATTATTATGATGCTGGGGCTAGGACTCCATACTCTACAATTCCCCTTTGCCAAGTGGCTCTGTGTTGGCTCACACTGGCAGAACCAAGGCAGAACAGGAGATTGGAAGTAAGAACAAGAGGAGAAGGGAAATCTTCCTTTCTGTTTTAACTCACTGTTCACATCAGTGATGTAAGAGAATTAGTGGTATAAAAGGAAGAATTCTGTGTTGAACATGTCAAATTTGAAGAGATAGTAGATATCCAAGTGAAATAAAAACCCTACACACGGCCGGCCGTGGTGGCTCATGCCTGTAATCCTAGCTCTCTGGGAGGCCAAGGCGGGAGAATAGCTCGAGGTCAGGAGTTCAAAACCAGCCTGAGCAAGAGCGAGACCCCATCTCTACTATAAATAGAAAGAAATTAATTGGCCAACTGATATATATAGAAAAAATTAGCCGGGCATGGTGGTGCATGCCTGTAGTCCCAGTTATTTGGGAGGCTGAGGCAGTAGGATTGCTTGAGCCCAGGAGTTTGAGGTTGCTGTGAGCTAGGCTGAAGCCACAGTACTCACTCTAGCCTGGACAACAAAGCGAGACTCTGTCTCAAAACAAACAAACAAACAAAAAGCCCTATGCATTGCATGTTGTTAGTTCTCTACTGAGACCTTTATCCTATATTATCTTTCCTCTGACAAGTTCAAAATTCTAGAAACGAGATACTAGGTAAAGAAGGGAGGGACAACGTTCAGAAAGGTACTACCTTTCTGATCATTCTAAAATGCAAATGCAATCACATCTCTTTTCTGTCTAAAACCTTCTTGTGGCTTCACTTAATGTAGCTGGGAAAGAAAACAAGACAGTCTAATTCCCTAATAGATCCTACCAGGTCTTATATAATTCTGGCCTCTTCCTACCTCTCAGCCTCATCTAATTCACTCCACCACTCCCTCTCTCTTTCAAGTGTCAAACCTATTTACACAAGAAGGCCCTGCTGGCCTTCTTCCCAGCCTCAAGGTCATCAGTCTAGAAGATTGTTGTTCCCAACTTCCTCCTTCATCTTCATTCTTCCCTTATGTAGACTACTCCTACTTATCCTTCATTTCTCTTAATCAGGGACTTGTTTCAATAAAAATGGACTTTTCCCCTATTTTTCCTGCTAAGTAAACCAAAAATTCTGGACACTATTATTAAAGCAGGCCTAAGAAGACTCTAAAAGGTGGAGAGAAGAAGGCAGACTGGCTACAGACTTTGGGACATGAGGAACAACACAGCAGTAAATTCCATGGGTTTTCTTTTTGCCTTTCATATTCCAGGTATGAAGCTAAAGAAGCTGGCAACCAGAAATGCCAATGGGTATGGACAAAAATGCTCCAACCAAGGCCTGTTCTCTCTAGCCAAAGGACCAAGAAGGGGGTAGCCTAGTATGATTTTAAAAATAAAATAAATAAATAAACCTTTTAGATAGTAGCCATTCTACTCTGGCCAAACACCCCAGAAAAAAACTGTGGCCCCACTTGCACCCATGTATTGAAGGTCTAGTAGAAAGCCTGGACTTTCATCCTTGGTGGCAGTAATGAGTCATTCCCCTACCATGGCATCAGTGGCAACCACTTGAGGAGCCTGGATTTCCACCCCCACCCACAACCTGTCAGTAGCAAAGTACACCTATCCTACCTGCTGGGGTGGCATCAGTGGAGGCCTAGTAGGGAGCTAGACCTCCTACCCCTGCTCAGCAATAACAAAGAGGACCCCCTTCCTCAGGGGTCAATGGAGGCCCAGTAAGGAACCTGGAGTTCTAGTCCTACATGGCAGGAACAATGTAGAGACATTCCCCTCAACCTTCTTTCCCCTGCTGGAGTAAGTAGTACCAAAAGAAGCTGACCATTCAGCAGGAATATAATAGAGCAAATTTAAAATAGTTTAAAAAAAAAAAAAAAGAAGAAGGTGGCTAAAACAGAAGGCTTAAATAAGATCTGAGGAGCATAGTGGTGCAAAGAAAGCATGCTAAGCCCATGAATAATCCAGAGTCTCATAAAACAATACCTAAAATTTCCAGCTTTCAACTGAAAAATTATTTGTCATACCAAGAACCAGGAGGATCTCAAACTGAATGAAAAAGTCAATAGATTCCAACACCAAGATGACAGAGATGTTAGAATTATCTGAATTTTAAAGCAGCCATTGTAAAAATACTTAAAGGAGCAATTAAGAACATGCTTGAAACAAATGAAAAAGCAGAAAGTCTCAGTAAAGAAATAGAAGATACTAAACAAAATCAAATGGAAAGATGGGACTGAGGAAAGGGAGGGGACAGAGGAAAAAAATCAGTGACCTGGAAGACAGAAAAGCAGAAATTACTCCATATAAACAACAGAGAGAAAACAGACTGGCAGGGGAGGGGAAGAATAGAGCCACATGGACCTCTGGGACTAATAATAAAAGACCTAACATTCATGTCACATTGAATTTCCAAAAAAAGAGGAGAAACAGGATAGGGCTAAAAAAGTATTCAAAAATAAATAAATAAATAATAACGGCTAGAAACTCCCCAAATTTGGCAAAAGACATAAGCCTAAAGATTCAGGAAGCTGGCTGGGCTCGGTGGCTCACACCTGTAATCCTAGCACTCTGGGAGGTCAGGAGTTCAAAACCAGCCTGAGCAAGGGCGAGACCCCGTCTCTACTATAAAAATAGAAAGAAATTAATTGGCCAACTAATATATATAGGAAAAATTAGCCGGGCATGGTGGCACATGCCTGTAGTCCCAGGCACTTGGGAGGCTGAAGCAGGAGGATTGCTTAGGCCCAGGAGTTTAAGGTTGCTGTGAGCTAGGCTGATGCCACAGCACTCACTCTAGCCTGGGCAACAAAGTGAGACTCTGTCTCAAAAAAAAAAAAATATTCAGGAAGCTAAGTAAGCTCCAAACATGTTAAACCCAAAGAAATCCATACCAAGACCCATCATAGTCAAGTTTCTGAAAACTAATCAGGTTAGGTTCCAGTTAACACCGACTTATTCCTCAGCACTCTACTTAAATTAGCCCCTCCTAATATGCTATTCCATTGTAAGTTGTATTTTTCCTCCATAAAACCCAGTGCATTTAGAATTACTGTTCAATGTTTTCATCTTCACCACTAACGTATAAGTTCCATAAAATCAGGGATTTGGTCATTGTTACAGCCACAGCACTTAACATAGTATCTACCAAATAAAAGTTGTTCCATTAATATTTGTTGAATGATGAATGAATAAATGATTCTTCTTTTAAAAAAGGTCCCTTCTTAACTACCCATCTATTTTGTTCTTTTCTCAAAACTATTCCAGAGACTCACCTCTTGATTAGTTGTGACTGTTTTGAGATTGGCCTGCCCTTACCTTATTAGTTTGTAGAATCCTTGCATGAAATGCAGCTGGCCAGGCATGAAGCAACAGGTAAGCATAGGAGCGAATGGCATATGCCGGGGAATATTCCCAAGTCTGAAACCCCTCCCCATAGATGAGGTAGTGTGTCTAAAAGTATAAAAACAGATGAATTCAGGGTTACATTGGCCAAAAATCACTGTTAAGAGGATGCAAGTGAAGTTTCCTAGTAGAAATATTAAAGAGACAAAGGTACACAAAAAATGCTGACATTCTCAGCAAGATTTGCAATAAATGGATTTAAAAAATCAAAATGACTCAATATTAAATATTAATATTAAAAATATTCATACTTTATAAATTCTGCAAAGATTGTTGTTTAGGCAACACTGAAGGCTTCAATTTTACCCTTTGCTTATTTTTTTAAAATAGTCTTTAGTCAAAACAGGAAAACTCTAAATCTTATATTCTCCTTAAACTACCTACACTAAGCATTCTTTCTCTATTTTTTGATGCAAAATGTGATCAGAAAATTTTATCTCTGAATTTTCTATAATAATAATAGAAGTCAACAGGCCGGGCACAGTGCATCATCCCTGTAATCCTAGCACTTTAGGAGGCAGTAATGGAAGGGTTGCTTGAGGCCAGGAGTTCAAAACCAGCCTGAGCACAAGTGAGATCCTGTCTCTACAAAAAATAGAAAAATCAGCCAGGCGTGGTGGCATGTGCCTATAGTCCCAGCTACTCATGAGGCTGAGGCAGGAGGATCACTTCAGCCCAGGAGTTGGAGGTTGCAGTGAAGTGTGATGATGCCACTGCACTCTAGCCTGAGTGAAAGAGCAAGACCCTGTCTCAAAAAACATAAACTAAACAAACAAAAAAAGAAATCAACAGATAATGTATAAATCAATAAATAACAGTATAAGCATATTACTTAGTAACACTTTATTTTGGCATCAGAATAACTTTAAAAGCTGAAAAAAGGTTCAAAAACAGTGGTTGCCTCTGAGGAGTGGGATTTGGACATGAGAAGTGGAAAGAGAGCTATTATTTTTCCTTTAAGTTTGTAGTAGTTGTTAACTTTAAAAACTAACTCCAAGTATTATTTTGATTTTTAAAAATTTAAAAGAAAATTACAAATTACACCTTTGAGTAAACCAGCTAAATTCTCTGCAACCTTCAATAGTAGGTAAATCATCAGCTTAGAATACAAAGGTGAAAATACAGTTATTTTACTAATAGTTACACTTATATATTATTTGTTTCTTGATTGGTAATAAGTACCAAGCAGCAAAATCAAGAACAAAAAAAGAAAACTAAAGAAATCACCCACTGGTTCCCAGTAGTTGAATGTTTCATCACAGTCAGAGATGTTGCTCAGGAGAGCAGCACATAACCTTGCTGAAAGTAGGCACTTAAAAGCAGTAGATCCTTCAGGTGCCCAGACTTGTCCTGCTTTGTTCCCAGATAACCTGTTCAGAGGCAAAAAAGTGTGTGTCAGGAAGGACCTGCTAACCAGAAGGACTAAAACTAGACAGAAGGGCAAGGCACATCAAAGCACTTAAGGTATTCAACTAAATAGGTGAACTATTAGTTATTCTTTTTCAGTAAAATGAATAAAGAAAGAATTAAGACTTAAAAGCAATTCTCCAAAATGGGGTAGGTGGGAGGTGCGCGGTCTCCCTATGTTGCCCAGTATGGACACCAGCTCCAGGGCTCAAGCGATCTTCCCACAGAATTACAACTTTAATCAATCACTCTGTTCACTTCCTGCTTTTAAACAGTAAGTTAACTCATACACCTTAGCTTGTATCATCTACGGCACTCCATTTATCCCATGCCAACTCATCACTCCCTTGAAGGCCACAAAGCTCTCACTCCCCTTTTCTATCTTTCCTTAACAAGGTCATCACTTTCCATGGCTTTATTCATTTCCCCTATGTTCAAATGAGTAGAGGCCTAACATGTGCAAGGTACATAACCTCCTCCCATTCCATATGCTGCCAGCTCTTTTAAGCAGTTCTAACATGCAGTCTCCCAGGCGTGGGAAGAGGCGGTTGTGGTTGCAGGTGCTGGAGGTTGGGTGGCCCACATAAAGTAAAGGGTGGGCACTTGTGGGGGAATACCAGAAGCTGAGAAACTGTTGCAAAAGGTTTATTCTTTGCTCCTGCCAGTATCTCCCACAGGGGCTCTGCCCAGTCCACCACCACCAAACCAGCCCACTCTGAGCCTGGGCCAGAAGCATCACAGATCTGCACTCCAAGGTATCTTTACAAGAGAGAAGGGACCCGAGATGGAGGGATCTAAAGCAGGGCGAAGACCGAACATCAGCCTGCCCAGGTAGAGAAGGACCTAGCTGAAGAGGGGGCCGGGGCCTTATACCCGGAGGCCGGGCGGCTGGAAGCCCCGCGCGCGGCGCAGAAGAGACCCTCCCCCGGCAGCCCGAGCCGCGCGGGCCGGCCACGCCCCCGCCGCGCCCGCACACGTACTCGCTCCGGTGCTCCGCGCCGCCCGCCTCTCGGCTGCCCAGCAGTTCCCGCAGCTTGTCCGCGGCCGGGGCCGTGTCCCCACCGCTGCCCGCGCTGCCCCCACTGCTCTTCAGGCGCTGCCGAGCCCCTCGGCTCGCCATGGCAAGCTTGGGAAAAAGGGTAGGATTTGGCACCCTAGGAAGTCTGCAAGCGCGGAGACATAGCTTTGGCTGGCAAACGGTGTCCGCCGAGGGACAAAAGACCTTGACATGCGCAGAAAGGACTAAATTATGATGTTATTGGGCCAATTGGGGTAAATCCTGTAGTAGCAAAGATATAGGACCTGAGACTTGAGACTTTTCCCATCATGGCTACCCCTTCCACTTCCAACTCTGGGTATTCCTCTTCACTCTTCCTCACTTTTCAGCATTCTCCACTCCCTTACAAAAATCGTTCCTTAGATCCCCTATTTAAATGAAAGCATAAATAGGAAGTGATTAAACAAATCTACAAAGTGAGACATGAAGAGGTATTCAGTGAAAGATCATAGCACAGCTGCCTACCAAAGGGGAAATCCTTAAAATGTCACTTCAACACCTTGCCTTCTATGTATTTCAGTGACAGTGACAGAGACAGCCTGTTTGCTAATGAGTGCATCAGAGAAACAAACTGGTAATGGCAGAGTAGACTGACGAAATTCTCTGCAACAAATTGAGCCAGACATCTGTCACTATCATTGCTACTACAGCACTGTGGTAGGCATTTTATATATTTTATCCGTTTTAAATTTAATACAACAGCTTTGTTTTATTGACAAGGAAACTGAAGACCAAGGTTGCAAAACTAGTAAATGGTGGAGCCATATTCTAACCCAGGACTGTCTTATCACAAAGCCCATGCTCTACCCACCAGATCAGGAAAAAGCTCTTGATTTCATACAGGTATTTTTATACTGATACATTGATGTTACCAACCTGTGACTCTTGAGGGCCATTCCTCTAATCCTGACACCCTAATCCCAGAGCTCTAGCCCACCCTGCAGAGCTCCATGCCAGTAATGGGAACAAGTTCACAGAGGGAGCATTAAACTTGACAAGGTCCCAAAAGGTTATGATTTCATACTAAAAATTCCCAAGTATTGAAAATGGTGATTGATCATATTGCTCAACTCCTACATGCAGTCATTAGTAACCAAGTTCAAACATCCAGCTTAGCTATATCTCATATATCCATCTTCTCTTGTTCATTTAGCTCTATTGCATGTCCCTTTCTACCTCTCCCAAGGACTACTACCATAGCGTCTTTATAAGGATCTCCCATCTCAAATTCATCCTGTGCAACACTACCCAATTAACTTTCCAAAGCACTACTGTGTCACTTCCTTAATCAAAAATCACCAGAGATTCTTCTGGGAAGAGACTTCTAAAAAAAAAATCACTAGTTTTTCCTATTGCCTGCCAAATAAAGTACTAACTTTATTCCAGCATTCCAGCATGTGGTCTTTCGTGAACTAACTCCAGCTCCAATCTACCTTTCTAATCTTTTCTGTCACTACTTTCCTATACACACTTTACATTCCAACTAGCCGGGAAAGTGCCCCAAATGTTCCTGTATCAATACCTCTGTTCATATATGCCCTCTGCCTGAAATGCACACCCTCCCTACCTAACAATTCTCCCTTGCCACATCTCTACTAATTTTAAAATCCAGTTCAAATGCTACCTTATCCATGTACCAGGCACTGCTGGAGATAGAAGAAAGGTATAAATCACATTATCTACCCTCAGTTAACAAACGGTCTGTGTGGAGAGCTCAGCAATACACAAAAAAAATCCCTTGATTTTTTATCCTACTCCCCAAACTTACTCCTATGGCATTTTTCCTATCCCACTTACTGACACTTCTGTTCTAGGTACTCAGGTCAAAAACCCAGGAGCCCTGCTTGATCCCCCTATTTCTCTAACCCCACTCCTCTCTCACCCACACACATACATTTAAATCATCAGCAAGTCCTTCTAAGTATTATCCAATCTTGGTCCAGGTCATCATTATCTCCTGTTTGCATTGTCATAATACCCTCCTATTTGTCTCTTCCATTCTTGCCTTCCTACATGCTTTTCTACAAAAATAAATAAGAAAGTCATTTCCTTCACAGAGTTTACAATATAATTCCAATCTGAGGAGCCTAACTATTAACAGGAACATACGTTAATTCATGTTAGAGTACCCCATTCTGCAGAGTCCTGGGCTGAACCAATTTCCCAGTGTCCCTGAGAGATACTTAGAACAGAAGGCCCCAAAATCTAGAAGGCAAAATTTAGAGTTAGTCACAGTTAAGTGATTACTGTTGAAGAGGACTGGGGAAGGAGAAGTAACAGAAAGTGGCAGAAAGAACACAGGCTTTAGAGTTAGACCCAATGTTAACTCTAAATCTGACACTTATTATTTTCATACTTTAACAACAGTCAACCACAAGAAAAAAATTATGATGGTATGACGATTATAATAATAACCAATAATAATTATGGAATATTTGCAACTTAGCAAACTAATAAATATTGGACTGTAAAAACTCCTCTCATAAGTTGACTTAATGAAATGATACAACAGAGCTAAGGGAAGAAGAATTGACAGTTTGGAAAATAAATTCTACTGCCTCTTCAGCAATAGAGCATCTAAAGTACAAGATGCCATTTTGTTTGTTGTCATAGTCACTACTCAGGACCATAATACTGCACAACTCCAAACATCACCAATCATATTATAGTTTATAATTTTAGGTGGTAGAATTGAGGCATCTTTAAGGTCAACCAACAGTGGCTATAGTCACAAAGTAAAAGATTTTACAAAAAAAAGCACAGTCTAGAAAGGACTAGAGTTGGTCGCAAGTTGGTCGCTCTTACCCACATCCACACCAATGAAGGATCACACTGTAGAAAAGAATTTACTAAACTACCGAGGTATAACATGTAGTCGCTGTTCAATCTCCTTCCTAAACTGGGACTGCATTGATGCGACCTGCTGCTGGGTGAGGGCCTTGTCACAGGTCTGGTAAGTCAATCTATAGCAGAGACTGACCTGTTCAGTCTTTGGATGCTGAAAACGACTAAGGAATTGTACGGATATAACAGTGTCCTGGGACACTGCTCGGGCCACAGTGTGAAACTCAAGTTCATCAAATCCTTTCTTCTCATCTAACCAAAAACTAATATCATGTACATAACATGGAGGATACAGGGAATAGCTTTTAAAGGGCTCCATTTTCTCAGGGACAAAATTTTTCAGGAAACGGTTATCAAAGGTCCACAATATTCTCCAGTCAGAGATACTCCACACAAGCATGGCTAATAAGTCCAAGTTCATAGACACAAACACAAAACACTGGTCTTTAAGTGTAATGCTTGTAGCAGATGTTGTGACAGACCCAATAATTAGGTCCTTGGCACAGTCTGGACCCAAATTATGAACCTCTGCACAAATCATATAATCTTTTCCATTTGGTTGAAGAACAAATTCCACTGAACTACTCAACTTAGAGCCCTCCAGCATTTTCTGGGTCAGAAGGCTATCCAGAATGCCCTTCAGGTGATCCAGTAGTAACTGAAGACAGCCATCCTTCAGATTTTGACTCATCCCAAGGATAAGTAAAATCTCATGAAATACTGGCATTGTAAAAGGCAAAATGTGGCACTTCTGAAAAACAGGTCCACTGAGGATGTGCAGAGAACCTGGGAGGAAGTCTGGTGCTTGGATGACAGCCTGAATGTGAACTAGGAGAGAAGGTCTAAGGCAGACCTTGGTCTGGCCACAGATTCCTTCATGAGCTTCTTCTTTATTGTCTCTTCCAGGACCCTTGGGAAGGCTAAGTTGTGAAAATGATACTAAAAAGTCCTCCATATCTTGTGTTGTCCCACCAGTTGGGGACTCAGAATTGGAGTTATGTTTACGGAGATTAATCCAAAAGGCAGTTGACAGAATGTCACAGTTCCATGAAGGGAGAACACTGGTGTCTTCTTGGAGCAGCAAGGGGAAGGAACACTTCAGCCTTTTTAGAGGGAAAGTTTTGCCCAATTCAGCAATGAGTTTCTCATTTATGATTTTGATAGGATGACATGAAGGTGCTTCCAGGAAACCCCTGCTTAAACACATAAAAAAATAACTTTTCTAACTTAACAAATAATTATAATGTAGCTAGAATTAAAAACACAAATAACTATACAGAAAACAATTATCCTTAAATTGATCTTGAAAGGAAACAAGGAAATCTACTATAAGGAGAGATATCATGTATTTCAAAACTCTGACAGGCACTATCCCTAGAATGTATCAGGAAATATGACAATTTTCAGTTATAAAGAGTTATAAGGAGGCCATACTGACAATTAATCAAAGCATCAACATCACTAACAATTGATGTACTGTCCATTAAATATATGGTTGCCACCAAGACAATCAGGATACAACTAAAGATAGAGGAGATTTCCAGCAAAATAACAGGTTACCTGTTCAACTTTCCTACAAGTGCTTCTGGTTCTGGAAAGGAAAACCACTGGTCACCTAGTTTGATCCTGAAGATTCTGGGTTGAGAACATTCAAGGGGTAAGCTCCGGGTGAAGATATGATTCAAAGCACCTTCTACATGAAAGGACTTATCTTGACTCCTGGCAAAGTAGACACCAGAATGAAGTCTGTCATTATTAAAGAAAGTATTTCTAGGGACTGAATAGTCAGGGCCTGAGTCTATGAGAATTTTTATTACTAGTGAGAGAAATTTAAAAGAAGGCTTAAACTTATGTTATACTTACCTATATCCAGTGCATTTGTACCCTGGCACAGCCTCACAGCTGAAGGGATGCACATCACTTAAAATGAACCCCCCTAGAGCTGCCATGGCAACAACTTGCCAACTGTTGTGCCATTCTCTCTGGGGCTTATCAGCAGGAGTCCCACCTTGTCCTCTACACAATGCCACATGGACTTCTCCTTCCTCTGCAAGAACATCTGCACAGCTAATAGGGAAAAAAAATCCAGCTATTTATCAGAAACAAGTAGAAATGACCACAGGAGTTAGCAATATACACATGGCTTAGCTGTGAAATAATTAAAATCCAACCATACTTATTTGCAAAGGTCTGTTAGGCCTCAAAAAAGCAGAAGAAAGTAGCCAGAAGTAAACAAGAATATAAATTAAATGTTCAACCCTCTGATAATAGCAGCTGACTAGAGTATCATCTGCTTTGCATTTGTGTTGTTCATTTATATGTCACAGAAAAACCAAAGTCTGCAAAGTTCCTATACACGACTCACTGCTTAGGCTGTTTCTCCCCATGTAGAAAATTCTATTCACTGCCCTCCTGCCAATTCAAATTCTATACTTCAAATACTAGCTTAAAATAGTGCCTCTATGAAAAGTTTCTTGACAACTATGACCAACAGGACACCTCAAATAGAATCTTATATTTTGGTATAATAATGTAAAGCACAGTTTTAAGTTCACAATAATTTTATGAGGCAGTTAGTTAATATCCCAAGTTTACAGATGAGGAAAAAGAAGTAAAATTAAGTAAGCGTGCCTAAAATCACACATCTGTTATTATAGTTAGGTGGTGGGCCAGGATTTGGATCCAGGCAGTTTGGTCAACGCTCTTAGCCATTAAACTATACTGGCTGTTGTTATTTTGCATTACCAAAAAGAAATGATTACCCCTTTACGCACCCAAGAGCACATTATTTGCACTTTTATTTAGCATTTAGGGCTATATGTCTGCCTTTCCAACTAGATTGTGGGTTCCTTTGGAGCTTTATGTTCTCTTTAAACATATCATAGTAATTTACACACGTCTATGTTATTTCCCCAACTAAAATGTTTGAGTGCAGTAACTACGTTATAAACATCCTAAACATTTTACTTGTGAGAGCTCTCCCTCCCTCACCTCTGGAAAAACTTTGCAAGCAGTTCCCTGTTCTTAGCTACTCCAGCTTTGCGTCCACAGTGTGGAAAGTTGAAATAAATTCGATCAAATCTCCTGTCGTGCAGTTCAAAGGCATCTGCCAGTCGGGTGCAGTCCACACCGAAACGTACCTCAGCACCTGGCAAAGAGTTTGGAGGCGCGAAATATAGACAGAAGGATGTCTTAGGACATGGAACCACAGAAATACTCTTCCTAACCCGAACCGCGCAAACCAGCCCAGCTACAGGCAGCAGGCTTTCTGTGAATATCCAAGGGCAGTCCCCACTAGGGTTGTATCCCCACGCCCCCACCCTTTTCACTTCGGGAGGTGCCGGCAGCTGGGCGGGGCTTCGCAAAGGGGCCGGCCTCGCTACCTCGCTCGCGCAGGCGCTGCAGATTCTCCCGGGCCACTGGGTCCCGGGCCAAATCGACCAGGTTCGGGAGGCAGGTGGCGGTTAGGCTAGTGCTCCGATCCAGGGTACTGCTCAGAGCAGCGGCGAAGGAGAAATTCCCCTCCCCAACCAACAGGAGGCGCCGAGGGCCCATGGCCTCCCCAGGATCCCCTTTCGAGTTCTCTGTGGCGCTCGTTTCTTACGTCACTTCCTTCGCGGGGTCTCTGCCCGCTCCTTCTTCAGCCGTCACTGGTTGATGACGCACCAGAGCTCCCGGTTTTCTTGAGGAACTCGTGCAGGGACTCCAAGCAAGGACTGTAATCATGGGTGCAAAAGCGAGACATCCACTTCGCAGTCCCTTCACCCTCCCATCCCCACGGGAAGATCAAAGGGCCTTTTAGTTCGAGTATGGCCCTAAGTGACTTCGTGACACCTTCATGAGGTCACAAGCAGTCACTAGCTCAGAGAGGTGAGGCGTGTTCTGAGTGAAAGAAACCAGGCGGGGCTGAGGCCAAGGAAAGGTTGGTCTGTGTCCTGCATGTTCCTAACACGGAGGATTTTGTACCTACCTCCATGTCGTCCGAAACGTCTGCATCCCATTGTCTCTGCTGCTTAGAATGTTTCCAGGTGCTTCCATCTCCTATCTTCTATTCATTCAAGAAGTGTTACTGAGTGCGTGTTATGTGCCAGGCCACTGTGAGAGTGGGAAGATATATGGATGAACAATATGTGGCCTATGATTTCACTGAGCCTACAGTCTCATGGAAAATGCAAACAGTGAAAGAGGCAACTCTGATACAGTGGGATGTGTGCTATGAGTGGAAAGATTCAGAGTGGTATGAAAGGACTTTTTTTTTTTTGAGACAGAGTCTCACTCTGTTGCCCGGGCTACAGTGCCATGGCGTCAGCCTAGCTCACAGCAACCTCCAACTCGTGGGCTCAAGCAATCCTTCTGCCTCAGCCTCCTGAATAGCTGGGACTACAGGCATGTGCCACCATGCCTGGCTAATTTTTCTATATATATTTTAGTTGGCCAATTAATTTCTTCCTATTTTTAGAAGAGACAGGGTCTTGCTCTTGCTCAGGCTAGTTTCGAAGTCCTGACCTTGAGCAATCCTTGGCCTCCCAGAGTGCTAGGATTACATTCGTGAGGCACCATGTCTGGCCTGAAAAGGGACTCTTACCAAGTTTTGGGGGTGAAGTGGGAAGAGTCCCTGGATGAAGTGAACCTGAGTTGAAAGCGAAGGGATGAAAAGTAGAGCTAACCTTGGTCAAGAGGAGTGAAAAGGAACAATATATGCAAAAGCACGATGGAAAAACAGAATAGTTGAGTTTGGCTGAAAAACAGATGGAGGGAGAATGGGTGACAGGTGAGACTGAAGAGTTAAGCAAAGTCATATTGAGCTTTATAAGCCATTTTAACAGGCTGGACTTTATTTTGAAAATAGTGCAAAACCACTGAAAACTTTTAAATAGGAAGATAACACAGTCAGACTTACATTCTCAAGAATTCTGCTTTCCTATGGAGAAAGGATTGTGGAGGAATGAGGCTGATGGCAAAGAGATAAGATAGGAAGCTACTGCAGTAATGGAGACAAGGCTAATGATGATCTTAACTGGAACTTGGCAGTGGGGACGGAGGGTAGTGGACTGATTGAAAAATCAACAAGACCTAGTGAGTGGATGAATATCGAAAGAGAAGGTAGAGTCAAAGATAAGCCCTAGGCTTCTGGCTCGGACAACTGAATGGATGGTCATGTCATTCCAGCCCTAGAGACAGTGACACTAGGTCACCAGTCTGATTACTAGGCCTGTTGGCCTCTGTGGGACCAGCTACTCTAGTCATCATGCTGTTTAGTGACATCAGTACATGCACCTGTCTTCACAAAGGCGGATGCTATCCTTTATTTAATGCTACATTATTAGTTTTATCTTTGCCTGTGGGAAAGCAGGTAGGCAGTGACTCCCAAATCATGGCTGCTTGGGCATGGTAATCTGAGTGATCTATATTTGAAGAACTGGGAAGGCCAGGTTTAGTGACATCTCCTCTTTTAAAGAACATGGAACAGCTACATAAGGATTTCTGTCACTCTTCTGTGAACTCTTCAAATAACCCAACCTACTTAGCGTCCAGTTACTCTTCTTCAGGAAAGGTATCACCTTGCTCCTAAGCCAGGGGACCAGACTCATCTTTTGGCAAAAAACGAAGTTGATCATCTGGTACATGCAAACCATTATGGATTGAGAGGGCAGGCAGAGAGATGGGGTATAATAATGAATAAAACACAGATCCAGTCCTCAAGGGGTATACAGTTCAGCATAGGAGATAGAACATGGACTCAAAGAGCTAAAACATATGGTAGAAAGTTACAAATACAATAGAAGATATGAAGATAAGTTCTGTGTGAGATAAAAGGAGAGAGAAGTTAACTTCAGGGAAGGCATTTGAACTGGGCCTAGAAGGAAGCAAATTATTATTTATTGTGTTATCTAGTCATTCAACTCTCACTTTTACCTATTCTCTTTGACTATGGCAATACCTTTACTCCTTAAACTGTTAAGTTACCTAAACATATAGCTAATCCTTCATGTAGTATTGGGGATACTAAAGGTTTTCCTGTTTTTTGGGGGAGAGGGCGTTTAATCTATTTAGTCATACACTGCTGCTGATTGAGAGGATAGATCAAAGGGTTCATGGGCCTGGAGAGGAAGAAACAACCACAACAATTAAATTTGGAGGAAAGCCTAGATCATTAGTAAGGTGTGCTTGTGTTATACCTGCCCATATAAAGCAGAAGGTAGAAAGGGATCCCTTTTCTTTTTTCTGGTTTGTGCAATAAGCATTTTTTCTTTCTTTCTTTTCTTTTTTTTTTTTTTTGTTTTTTGTTTTTTACACGAAAGACTGTCTAAAGGTACTAAGAATAAGCATTTTTTCTATTCTTATCTTTTTCCAGAGACAGAACCTTGCCCGTTTCCTCACAAGCCCCCACTATGGCAGCCTGATTAATGCAGATGGCCATGGTGAAGTGTGGACAGACTGGAATGATATGTCCAAGTTTTTTCAGTATGGATGGAGATGTACCACTAATGAGAATTCCTATTCGAACCGTACCCTAATGGGCAACTGGAACCAAGAAAGATATGACCTAAGGCATATTGTGCAGCCCAAACCCTTGCCTTCCCAGGTAATCCGAATTGCTCTTCTATTGTTGCCTTTTGTTAGCAAAAGAAATGCCTGTAAGCCATTTGAGAGGAAGGAATCTAATAACTTCCAGTGCAGTTCTCTCTTAGGCTTCTGTTCAGTGAAGTGGTTGGGGCAGAGGAGGGGTCCCTCAGCTGGACCCACCTATCCCACTTTACTATCAAGTTGAATATTATGTGTAAAGTATCAAAAGGATGGGGAGGTACTCTTCTTCTCTTGCTTCTGTTTGGACTTTATCTGTTAATCCACAGAAATAAATAATGTCTTCTGACTCAGGATAGTTTCTCCCCTGCTCCTTGCCTAACTAGACTTGTCATTTATCTGAGTCTTGCCCTTAAATCTCTCCTAAACAGACAAACATACAAAAGATATGAAAGTTAGAATGATATAGAGTAACAACATATAGACCTCTAGTCCATCTAAAATATGACAGAACCTGTTAGAATTCATGTTATATTGTCCTTTATTTCCTGATATTAGATACAGACTTCTAAATTCTTAATCTATTAATTTTTCCTTCCAGTTTGGGCACTACTTTGAAACAACATATGATGCAAGCTACAACAACAAAATGCCAATTTCGACCCATAGTATGTAGACTATTCTTTTTAATTCTTACATTTTCAGAACCTAACTCATTGCCTGGCACACAGAAGGAATGCAAATAAAAGTAAACGGAATGGGTGAATAAGCGAATGAATGAGTGAAAAGCTTATCTCTTTTCTCAGTTTGACAGTACTCACTGTCTATTCCCTTAGAAATAAGATTGAAATCAGTTACTCCTTGCTGTTGACTGTTTCCATTTGTGTTTTCTTCTCTTTTTGTCTGCCCTCAGGATTTAAGCGAGAGCCTCACTGGTTCCCAGGACATCAACCAGAACTGGATCCTCCTCGATACAAACGCACAGAAAAGTCAACTTATATGAATAGCTATTCAAAACCTCAAAGTGGGCATCATCCTGCTTGTGTACGGGATCCTAATATTGACCAATTTCGGGGACCAGGATTCTAAGAAAGAATAATAAGCTTAATTTTTCCAGAGTAGAATGTATTAGGGAGTACATTCTAAGCATAACTAAAAATTTAGCTCACTGTAACACATTTCACTGTCTGAATAAATGAAACAAAAAACACAGAAAATATTTTCTATCCCTTCTTTGTTTTAACCGAGATTTAAATGTCAAATTTAAGTTAATTATATCTATTTTAGTTCTACATTAGGGGTGTTGTAATGTAAAAAGAATTATTGCCCTCAAATCTACAGTCTGTTCTTCCCTGCCTTCTGTCAGTGGCCAGACTGCAAAAATCTAGCATAACTTAGGCTAAATTTGACTAGATGTTTCCTAAATATAAGCCAGGTAGTCACAGCCAGGTAGTGTACACAGGTAGTGTAACGTGACTATGACTTTAACAAGCTTCCCCTCTTGATTACTATGAAAAGAAGTATAACTCATTTATTAATATAGATAATTTAAAACATAAGCAAAAATAGACAGAATAGTCTAATGAACTCCAATATATCATTATCCAACATCAACAATTTATGACTAGTCTATTTCTATCTACTTTCTCTATTTTATTGAACCAATTTTGGGGCAGAACTATCTCAAAAAAGTGAGGACTATCAGTAGTTATGCCCCCGAAAGATCACTAAGGAAACCTGTTGATCAAACAAAGCTTATTAAGCCTACTGTAGCAAGGAAGAACAATGTGACACAAAGTCTTGGTGATGATTCAAAAAGGGGATGTAGAGTAGGGTATTTATAGGAATTTGGCATAATGATTCAACTGGTTTAAGATGGATCTTTCAAAGAAGGTAACTGGTAGGGACTGAGAAAAAGTTATGAATAGTTTAGGGTTGGTGAACATAGGAAGGCAGCAGGCTGAATTTTAATGTGGTTAAACTTTTCAGTATTTCCTATTTTTTGTCTCCTGTTTAAGAAGATAATATATAGTCAATATCTATTGCCTATATATAATATTGTCTTCTTAAACAAGGAGGCCAAAAATATCTTCCATATATTACCTCCCAAACCTTCATTATTTCATGTTCCAGATATAGATCTGGAATTTATGTTGTATATGATGTTAGATAGTGACTTAGTTTCTTTTTTTTTTTCCTAAATGGCTATCCAGTTGTCCCACCATTAGTTATTGAAAGGACCATAATTTCTCTGTTGCTCTTCAATGCCATTTTTTTTTTTTTTTTTTTTTTTTGAGACAGAGTCTCACTTTATTGCCCAGGCTAGAGTGAGTGCTGTGGCTTCAGCCTAGCTCACAGCAACCTCAAACTCCTGGGCTCAAGCAATCCTGCTGCCTCAGCCTCCCAAGTAGCTGAGACTACAGGCATATGCCACCATGCCCGGCTAATTTTTTCTATATATATTAGTTGGCCAATTAATTTCTTTCTATTTATAGTAGAGATGGGGTCTCGCTCTTGCT
Organism: Mirza zaza; assembly: GCA_008750895.1. Classification (NCBI taxonomy): domain Eukaryota; kingdom Metazoa; phylum Chordata; class Mammalia; order Primates; family Cheirogaleidae; genus Mirza; species Mirza zaza. The sequence continues at coordinate 8,637 of VSMD01090628.1, read as the reverse complement.
CAGGCTGGTCTCAAACTCCTGAGCGCAAACGATCCACCCACCTCGGCCTCCCAGAGAGCTAGGATTACAGGCTTGAGCCACCGCGCCCGGCCTTCAATGCCATTTTTATTGTAAATTAACTGTGTACATGTATGTCTGTTTCTAGACTCTGTCATATTCTATTAGCCTAATTGTCATTCTTTGTATTATCTTAGTTATAATACCTTAATTACCCTCCTATCTTAATTATAATGATTTTGTGTATTATAATTCTGGTTTTTGTTTTGTTTTTATTTTGTTTTGTTTTGTTTTGTTTTCTTTATAGACAGGGTCTTGCTATGTTGCTAGGCTGAATTTGAGCTCCTGGGCTCAGGTGATCCTCTAGCTTCACCCTACCCAGTAGCTGGGACGATAGGCATATGCCACCATGTCTAACTATTTTCATAAGTCTTAATACCTAATAGATAAAATACTTTCGCCTTGTTTTCTTTAAAATTGTGTAAGCTATTTTTGACCTTTTACATTTCCATACAAAATTTAGGATCAGCTTGTTCCACAAAAAGATATAGTTAGGATAGTGATTGAAACTTCATTGCATTGTTAGGTCTAGAATTTGAGTTATTGTCTCATTAATTCTAATAATCTATGTGTGCCTTCTTGCAACATGAATATTATTTTATAGGCACATATTTTAAATTTATGTATTATATGTTTTATTCTGTTCCCTATGTATCTGGCACTTTTTTTTTTTTTTTTTGAGAAGATAGGGTCTTGCTCTGTTACCCAGGCTGGAGTACAGTGATGTGATTATAGCTTAGTGCAACCTCAAATGCCTAGGCTCAAGCAATCCTTCCTGCCTCAGCCTCCTGAGTAGCTAGGAACTACAGGTGCACACAACCATGCCAAGCTAATATTTAAAGTTTTTTGTAGATACACAGCCTCAGTGTGTTGCCCAGGCTGGTCTTGAACTCCTGGCCTCAAGTAATCCTCATGCTTCGGCCTCCCAGTGTGCTGGGATTACAGGAGTAAGCCACCATGCCCAACCTATTTTAACTATTTTTTAGTGTATAATTTAGTAGTGTTAAGTATATTCACAATCTTTTGCAACCATCCGCACTGTTCCATTCCCAGAAATTTCTCATCATCTTAAACTGAAACTCTGTACATATTAAACAATAACTCATCCCCCTACCCCTGTCCCTTAGTAACCTCTATTCTACTTTCTATCTTTTATCTATTCTAGGTACCTTGTTTAAGTGGAATCATATAACATTTGTCCTTTTATGTCTGGCTTATTTGACTTAGCATAATGTTTTCAAGGTTCATTTGTGTTATGCCATGTATCCTTTTTAAGATTGCATAGTGTTCCATTGTATGTATATGTTACATTTTGCTTTTCCATTCATCTGTTCATGGACACTTAGATTATTTTCACCTTTTGCTATTGTCAGTAATGCTGTTATGAACATTAGTATACAAGTATCTGTTTGAGTCCCTGCTTTCAATTATTTGGGGTATATATACTCAGAAGTGTATTGCTGTATCATATGATAATTCTATATTAAACAGTTTGGAAATGCCAAACTTTTTCATTATGGCTGTATCATTTTACATTCCTACCAGCAATACACTAATGTTCTAATTTCTCCACATCCTTGCCAACACTTCCTATTTTCTGTTTTTTTCTTTTTGTTTTTGTCTTGAATAGCCATCATAGTGGGTGTGAAGTAAGATCTCACTGTGGTTTTGATTTGCATTTTCCTATGGCTAATGATCTTGAGCATCTTTTCATGTACTTATTGGCTATATATCTTTGGAGAAATGTTTATTCAGATCCTTTGCCCATTCGTGAACCAATAAATAAATGGTTTATTTGTTGTTTTGTTATAGTCAAGTTTTTTATGTACCTTACATATTCTGGATATTAATCCCTAATCAGATATAAGACTTGCAAGTATTTTCTCTCATTCTGTGGATTGTCATTTCACTTTCTGGATAGTGTCCTTTTTTTTTTGAGACAGAGTCTCACTCTGTTGCCCTGGCTAGAGTGCCGTGGCATCAGCCTAGCTCCCAGCAACCTCAGACTCCTGGGCTCAAGTGATCCTTCTGCCTCAGCCTCCCGAGTAGCTGGGACTACAGGCATGCGCCACCATGTCCAGCTAATTTTTTCTATATATTTGTAGTTGGCCAATTAATTTCTTTCTATTTTTAGTAGAGACAGGGTTTCGCTCTTGCTCAGGCTGGTTTTGAATAGATAGTGTCCTTTGGTTTACAAAAGGTTTTAATTTTGATGAAGTCCAATTTATCTATTTTTCTTTTGTTGCCCATGCTTTTGGTGTCATATCCAAGAAGTCATTGCCAAATCCAATGTCATGAAACTTTTCTTCTGTTTTCTTCTAAAAGTTTTATAGTTTTAGCTCTTATTGTTTAGTCTTTGATACTTTTGGAGTTAATTTTTATATACTCCAAAATTTTTTATATACGATATAAGGTAAGGATCCAGCTTCATTCTTTTGCATGTGGATATCCAGTTTTCTCAGTACCATTTGTTGATAACACTATCTTTTCCTTATCGAATGGTCTTGGCACCCTTGTTGAAAATCATTTTATCATATACGCTAAGGTTTATTTCTGGGCTCCCTATTCTATTCCATTGATCTATATGTCTGTCTTTATGCCAATACCATACCATTTTGATTACTATAGTTTTGTAATAAGTTTTGAAATCATGAAGTCTGAGTTTTCCACCTTTGTTCTTCTTCTTCAAGTTTGTTTTGGCTCTTCAGAGTCCCTTGGGATTCCATATGAATTTTGAATAGATTTTTCTATTTCTGCAAAAAGTCATTGGAATTTTGATAAGGATTGCATTGAATCTGTAGATCGCTATGGCTAGTATTGATATCTTAATAGTATTAAGTCTTCTAATCCATAAGCATAGATGTCTTCCTATTTATGTCTTTTTAATTTCTTTCAGCTGTGTTTTATAGTTTTCAGTGTAGAAGTTTTTCGCCTCCTTGGTTAAGTTTATTCTTAAGTATTTGAGTCTTTTTAATGCTATTGTAAATATTTTCTTAATTTCCTTTTCAAGTTATTAATTATTAATATATAGAAACACAACTGATTTTTACATGTTGGTTTTGTGTCCTGCAACTTTGCTGAATTTGCATATTAGTTCCAGTGGGGTTTTTTGTGAGTATATGTGTGGAATCTTTAGGGCTTTCCTCATGTAAGATCATGTCATTTGTAAATAGATAACTTTACTTCTTTCTTTCCAATTTGGATGCTCTTATTTCTTTTTTTTTTTGAGACAGAGTCTCACTTTATTGCCCAGGCTAGAGTGAGTGCCATGGCGTCAGCCTAGCTCACAGCAACCTCAAACTCCTGGGCTCAAGCAATCCTAACTGCCTCAGCCTCCCAGGTAGCTGGGACTACAGGCATGCACCACCATGCCCGGCTAATTTTTTCTATATATATATTAGTTGGCCAATTAATTTCTTTCTATTTATAGTAGAGATGGGGTCTCGCTCTTGCTCAGGCTGGTCTCGAACTCCTGAGCTCCAACGATCCGCCCACCTCGGCCTCCCAGAGAGCTAGGATTACAGGCTTGAGCCACCGCGCCCGGCCTAAACCTAACTTTTTTGAATTGGATATTTCCCAATCTTAGTTTAATAAGTGTTTGCTGGATAACTTAGATTCTATACCCCAGAGGCTTGTTTGGTGCAAGTCACCTGAGTCCTATTTATTGCCCTAGTGAATCAGCTGAAGGCACTGCTTATCAGTAGAAAAATGTCAAATATGCCAGGAGTGGTAGCTCATGCCTGTAATCCCAGCACTTTGGGAGGCTGAGGCAGGAGGATCACTTGAGTTTAAGACCAACCTGAGCAATATAGCACGACTCTGTCTCTACAAAAAATAGAAAAATTATGCAGGCACGGTGCCATGTGCCTGTAGTGCCAGCTACTTGGGAGGCTGAGGCAGGAAGATCCCTTAAGCCCAGGAATTCCAGGCTGCAGTGAGCTATGGTGACACCACCTCACTCCAGCCTAGGTGACAGAGTGAGACCCTGTGTCAAACAAACAAACAAAAAGTCAAATAACATTAGAGTCACCATGCCTTCCCTGGTGGCGTAATTAATTTCAGAGGTGTAGTAAGGCCTTTTACATGGTGTTCAAATCCAGAGTCCATTCGGATTTGTACCAGTTGTTGAAATTGAGGACTAAAATCGAAGAGGGCAGAGAGAGAGGAACTGATATTCCTTGAACTCCGCCAAGAGCTTTGCATACTTTTTCTCCTTAATTTACTTCTTTTTTTTTTTGAGACAGAGTCTCACTTTGTTGCCCAGGCTAGAGTGTCCTGGCATCAGCCTAGCTCATAGCAACCTCAAACTCCTGGGCTCAAGCAATCCTACTGCCTCAGCCCCCACCCCCACCCCCACCCCCCAGTAGCTGGGACTACAAGCATGCGCCACCATGCCTGGTTAATTTTTTCTATATATTAGTTGGCCAATTAATTTCTTACTATTTATAGTAGGGGGTGGGGGTGTCTCACTCTTGCTCAGTCTGGTTTACGAACTTCTGACCTCGAGCAATCCGCCCACCTCAGCCTCCCAGAGTGCTAGGATTACAGGCGTGAGCCACCGCGCCCAGCTGTTAATTTACTTCTTACAACAACTCTGTACTCCATGTTATAAACGAAACACCTGAAGACCAGAAACGTTAAGTAACTTGCCTAAATTTATACCATTAGTAAGTGGTGGAGCCAGTTATTCTAATGCTAAAATCCCTGAAGGCTCTTAAATCATAATGTGATGATTAAATGGATCTGCTGTATTTGTATATTTATTTAAGAGCATACTGAATATTCGAACACAAGACAGTTATCTGTTGCTGAATGATATTTTATTAGCTTGAAAATTTGGGCCTGCCCTTAGCATTAATAAGCTTCAGCACTAGTCACAAGATTTTTATTCACTGTTGGGGAAATGTTCTTGTTTTAAAAAATGCAATTAGAGAAAGGGCATCTACTTCTTGGGGGCTGCGGTGACAGCAGGCTTCTCTTCACGGGTGATGGGAATGGTGCGCTCAGAGCCAGGGGTCTGTTTCCTTGGTCCATTCACAGTGAGGACCCCATCAGATGACAGGGATGAAGTAATGGCCAGAGGGTCCACATCAGCTGGGACTCGGTATTTCCTGTGGAACTCCCTGGAGATGAAACCATGTTCGTCCTAATCCAAGAGAATGAGGAAAGAGGCAGAGAGGTAAGGACAGGAAATAATATCACTTGCCTAGAACTCAGTATCCTCATCCCCTTTAGGGAAGACCAAATGCCATGACAACATGAGAGAAAGGTAAACAGCTGTTTGTTTTAGGTTTGGAGTTAAGATGAAGTTGTCTAGGTGGTCATCCAACCAATGAGAGTCTGAGAAGTGTGAAATAGCCCAAATCTTCATAGTTTTTCAAACACAGAGGCACAGATACATTTAGGGGTATTTCCCAAAAGTTTAGATCAATGTTGGCTGGGCCTGTAGGATATGGAATCTCATCCTGCCATTGAGGATCTGAGTCCCTGAGGAAGCCCAGAAATTGTCCTGACTCTTCAGGACTGTCCCAGAATGTTCCAGACTAATAGGACTACTGCTTAAAAAAAAAAAGTGACTTCATCCAGGGAGACTATGATCCAAATTTAAATCATATGAGCAAAACTCAAACAGCCTAAGGACATTGCTGAGGACACACTGTATTAGTTGTCCTACTACACAGGTTCTGAGTTATTCTAACTGGTGAGAAGCAATTGTAAAGCTCTCCCAGTCATGAGAAGCTGTTCCATTCATCAGAATTCCCCAAATAGTAGTTGACCCTCATGCCTGCTGAATCTCAAGCATTTATCCAAACAGGCTCTCAATTAACTTATTTCCACATGGGCCAAAGGGTATTGGAGCTGAATACAGGGTCTGAAACTCAGGCAAATCATGCAGCTCAGCATTAAGATGGGCTAAAGAGGGGAAGTGGATTCCTGGACATCTAAAAGAAAAGTCACAAACTCAAGTGCCTTGAGGGTCTATGTAGTTAATGTAATTATGTACAGCAACCAGGTGTCTGACAACAGTATGCCTACATCAGTGGTCTCCAACCTTAACTGTAGATTAGAATTACCTAGGGAACTTTAAAAAAATTCTGATGCCTGGAACTAGCCCTTAAATATTCTTATTTAATTGTTCTGGGGTATGCCTGAGCATTGGGATTTTTGAGAATTCTCCCGATGATTCCAATGTGGCCAAGTTGAAAAACACTGGCTTAAATGGAATGAACATCCCATCCATCCCATCTAAGCAATCAAATCAAGACAAACAACAAAGGCCACTTCTCTGGCCATAACAACAATAACAACAACAGTTCTATTGTCTATCCCTAATATAATCTTCTAGCCATTGATTTGTAAGCCCTGATACCCTTATGTCTTGGGACTGGAATGTTGCCAGTCTTAGAGGCCGATAATAGTACCTGTGCATTATAGTATGCACTGAATGAAAGATCAGAGAAAAAAGCAAGCTATGTACCTGGCGCTCTTCATGTTTGCCATGCACTTCAATCACATCTCCCAGCACCTTGACTTTGAGTTCCTCTGGGGAGAAGTGCTTCACATCCAGGTTGACAGAGAACCTGTCCTTGTCCACGCGCATCTAGAATTAACAAGGTGAAGGAATGGGGTGGGAGGAAAAGTGGTAGGAATATTTATTACTCTGGTGCAGTCTCATCATTCTGCAGACTTGCTCTCTGTCCAGGTAATTTATTCTCCTCATTTCTGCTAAAAATCCCTTTTTGTTTTTTTTTTTTTTTTTTGAGACAGAGTCTCACTTTATTGCCCAGGCTAGAGTGAGTGCCATGGCGTCAGCCTAGCTCACAGCAACCTCAAACTCCTGGGCTCAAGCAATCCTGCTGCCTCAGCCTCCCAAGTAGCTGGGACTACAGGCATGTGCCACCATGCCCGGCTAATTTTTTTCTATATATATTAGTTGGCCAATTAATATCTTTCTATTTATAGTAGAGATGGGGTCTCGCTCTTGCTCAGGCTGGTCTCGAACTCCTGAGCTCAAATGATCCGCCCACCTCGGCCTCCCAGAGAGCTAGGATTACAGGCTTGAGCCACCGCGCCCGGCCTAAAAATCCCTTTTTGAAGAAGCATGGCTCTTTGGTTCAGGGGAGCTACCACAGTGGAACCCAAGGCCCAAACTTTATTTACAGGGAAGAGAAGATAAATCACCCAGGGGGCCAATTGTAAGGATGGGTCTGGGTATGGCTTCTGCTGCCTCTCTAATCCCAATGCCTGGCTTTGTCATTTGTCTGTGAGACAAAGGCCCCTTCTTCTTGCTCAGATCTCTGCCATATTTTCCACCCACCCAATGTGGGATGTTATGCTGGTCCTGCTTGTCCTTCCAAAAGCCCTTGCCCAGTCAGCTCCTGTTTACTCATACTTGAATATTTTTAAATCAGAATGTTATCTGTGACAGCTTCTGTCAACCTTATCTGTTCACCCCATTCTCCCACCCTCTTAGGATAAGAGGGGTCCCAAGACCAGATCTATATTCTTTCCTCATAAGGCTTGGTCCCAGGCCAGCTCCTGATCACAGCCCTGAGGAACCCGTGAAATTATAGAAGAGGGAAAAGAAAGGAAGAAAATAGTGGTTGTTGTCTCCAGCTCCACCCAGTGGGGATGCCAAGCTCAGTATGAGGTAGGATTCTCTTCTGGCTCTGAAACTTGAGATGATAAAATTTATCAGGAGTAGGAGATATTAGAAGAGGTGAGCAAAGGAGTCTGAAGGCAGCTCCTTCCCTGCAGATTATTACGAACCAAAGCAGAAAAGGGTATCCTGCTCATAAGTTAGGGGACAGAGGATGTCATCATCATAGCACATGAAAAAATATAATAAATAGGATGCAGAGGACCATCAAATAGAAACAGGTCACTGGGGGAGGGAGGCACTAGTAACCTCATTTTTCTTCACTTTTGGACACACATGTGCCTAAAATGCCTTAGGCAGAGAAGGAAAGGAAAACAGATGGAGAAGTTCCCAGGAGGTTCTAGCAAGGACTCTCTGGTCCTGGCAGAGGGGAGACTCACCTCTGACAGTCCGGTGTCAATCCAGCTGGGTCCCCGCAGGAATGAGGGCAGCCGAAGGTAGAAGGGGCTCAGGGAAGTAGAAGTTGGGAAGAGATCAGACTCCAACAGGTGCTCTCCAAAGAACTGGTCAAAGAGGCGGCTGGGGGAGTGGAAAGGAAAGAAGGGGCGGCGGATCCAGGGGTGGTGGATGGCGATGTCCATGGTGGCTAGGTGAGTGCTGGGGGTCAGCTGGCTGGTCAGCTCCTTCAGCTGCAGCAGCTACCGCCAGCCCCTTATATATGCAGTCTTGTGAAGCTTCTGGAATGGTGATGTCAGGGGTTTTATTATCCCGGCTCACCGCTGGTTCATGGAGACTTGTGATCGGGGATTTGGCAGTGTGACACATACCCAGTACTCACTGAGCTAAGAAAAGAGAAACACAAACACGTCTGAGCTGGCCAGTGACTTGTCATGGTCTTGTTTCACTTGCTTTCTGTCCACGCCCAATGCACCCACCCCCACCCCAGATCTCTGAAGCTGGAACAGAGTCAGGAATCCCAA
>VSMD01090623.1:0-12871 GCA_008750895.1 Mirza zaza | reverse complement strand
AGCTGCCATCTGTTGGCATTGAGTATACATTAGGTGTATCACAGGCACTATTGTGTTTAATGCTTACCATGGTCCTACAAGACAGAAGTTATTATCTCCAGAGTGTGGCTAGAAAAGGCAAGACTTAGAGCAATTAAGCTGCTTGTCCAAGAATACTGACCCAGTAATGAATGGCAGAGTGAGAATCTAAGCCTAGGGCCTTTTGACTTCAAAGCCTGTGCCCTTTGCTGTACTTTAAACTGCACCTTAATTCACTTTTATTGTAGGTCTTTTCTCGTTCTTTGGTCTCCCTTGTCAGGGTAGATACAACTTCTCTGATTTTCATTAAAAGGCTTAATAGAAGCGACGGGTCAGAGCTCTGAGCAGCATCGCCCTGGAATAGATGGAGCAGCACTGGGCGTTCTCAAACCCAGGCGCACGGCAAACCTGGGAAGCCGGGGGAGCAGCCGCACGTGCCCGTGCATGCCACGCTGGTGTTTGTTTACTTTTATTCTAGAAAAAAGTAGTGTTTTTTTTTTTTTCATTTTAAAAGATTCAAATAGTGCAAAAGTATACAGAAAAAAAAAATCATACGAAGCCATGGGGAGATTTTTAAAATAGGACAGGTGGCCCACTTTGGAAATTCTGATGGGGGGATATGAAATGAGGCCTGGGAATGGTTCTTCATTCTATTGTTTAAATTAAAATTTTTTTTTCTTGCAAGGCAAGCGTGAAATGAAGTTTAGTGAGGAAGGACAAGGTAGGTTTACAGAGCAAGGTACTTTTGCCGCAGACGACGAACAGACCCCCTGTCATAATAGGACTCTGGTTCCTCGTTTTAAACAAGCTGTGCAGGTGGCTGGAATCCCCAGGCAGAGCTAAAGACCATGGCCTCCTGTGGACTAAGACTAAGGTTTGCAGTGAAGGTTTGGCTGCCCGCCTACAGTGCAGAGCCGGAGGAGTCACGCCCCCTTTCTGCTCCCTTCTAACTCCAGCGCTCGCTGTCTCTGGGGCTGTCAGTGGCAGGGGAAGAGCAGCTCTAGCATGGAAGGTGAGGTGTGGAAGGCTCCGTGTGCTGTGTGTGTCCATTCCACCTCTTAAGATCCAATGCCTGGAATTGGCGTGGCAAACTCAGTATGTCTCGGTTTGCCAGACAGTTGCATTATCTTCATTCTGAGATGCAGTACGGTAGAGTGGAAGGAATGTGACTGCAGGTACACTTGGCTGGCAATTGGGCTCTTTCCCTTACCTGGTTGTGTAGGGACCCATGGGAACCAGTGGCCCTGTCATCAGGCTTCTCTGTTGGCGCCTGGCCCTTCCACCTGCCTGGGCAAGCTGCTTATCTCTCTAAGCCTCGGAGTCCTCACTTGTGAAATGGGAATGAGTAGAGTAGTTATTGCCTAGGTTTATATAAGAGTTAAATGAGATAACCATGGAAAGTGCTTGATATGGTTTCTAAGAGGTCTATGTGTTATTTGTCTTGTGCGAGTTATTTATCTTGGAATTGAACACTCTTTCTTGAAAATTGCCCACAAAAACATATACCAAATGTACCTGGTTCATTATGGTTATTCAGTAAATTCTAGATTCCTTTTTCTTTGCCCTAAGCATAGCAGACTATAAGTAATAGTTTTAGAGACAAGCCAAAATTCTGTGGTTTAAGCTATGGAGAGGAGCATAACTTGAGATTTGAAAACTATGCACATAGACCTGCTTCGTTTGCCTCTTCAAGGTGATGCTTGGCTCTACACCCTGCTTGGTCCTAATGAGGCAGCACGCCTTTCAAAAGAGGTAAACACCAGGAGTAAAGCACCACTTCATCAGTGGAGATGCAGCTTCTCAGGCTCACAGGATCTGTTCTGTAGCCATTACCAGGAGACCTGCACGTAGTTATAAGTGGTGCAAGTTATAGATGTGATTGCTGCCCTGGGACGACACCACGGATGACTGAAGCATAACAGATACAGGTAGAAGAGTGTCTGAGGAAGTTCCTTGGCCTTGTCTGTATGTCTATTTATGTGCATATAAAACCAAGGTATAAAATAAAGACCAAAAAAAAAAAAAACCACCCCAAAAGCCCTCCAGCAACTTGTGGTTATACAGCAGTTAGTTCCCTGCTACGGAGAAGCATTTGAAAGGAAGCTTCTCAACTCCTCTCTCCAAGTTCACCCCCTCTACTCAGGCAGTGGCTGCTGACGGTTGGGACCTTCACAGGTCAGCTGTCCATCCTAAAGCCTGCCCGCAGGCCCGCTGCCTGGCAAAATCTCTGACAGAGGGGGCCACCGTCCTCCTTCTCAGAGCTTTCCTGAGAAATAGATCATCCTCACTCCTCATAACTCCACTGCTGACAGCTTGGTGGGACTATTTCAAACTAGGAGGGCCTTCAAAAGGAGAGTGGTCAGTAGTTCAGCACCACGTCGAGTGACATGGATTATGTGTCTTAGAATAAAAGAGGCATGGAAATCAAACATCTAAGCATCAGAAATAACTCACTCATTGCCCTGTGACCTCACTTTTACTCCTGACAATTCCAGCTGTTGTTCTTATGGAAAACCACTGCTCCTTCCAGCAATTGATCGAATGCTGCATTGTTGCATTCAAGGTATAAGTCAATTACGTGATCAGGACCTCAATCTAGGATATGGAAATTTATTTTGGCCCTTGGGGTGGATGGAGTTGGCAATTAGCTTCTGGGTCAGACTTGAGTGGCTCTGAAGTCCCCAGTGGTCAGGATTTTTACAGCCCATACATTTGGAATTCCCCTGTCCAACAGCCATGCACACATATGCTCTCATATGATGCCAGTATTTCTCCCCAAATAAACTGCATATATGTACCTGGGAGTTTTCAAACCTGGTGCTGTCAGATAACCCTAGGCTTACTGGGTCAGTCCCAACCAGTGGCAACAGAGACACATGACTTGCTGGGACTGAGCACTCCTACCTGCACAAAGTCGCCATCTCTCCCAAAGCTTCCTTCTTAAAGAGAAAGGACTACTTTCCTGGGGCCACTTGAGGGCCTCTCCTTGGGTCTCACTGGCCAGCTGACCAAATGCCTGCCCGCCAGTCCTCACCAGCAAGCAGGACGTGCTGCTGGATGGGCGTGTGATTGAACGGGGGCTGGATCTGTTACCACTCAGGTCCCTGGGCGGGCTGTGTATGTAATAGAAATTAATAAGAGGCCAAATGGGAGTCACTGGTGAGGCTTTTCAGGCTCATATTCAGACACAGGGGAGACAGCACAAAGGAAAATGCCCTCAGGCTAGCTCCCGGGAGGAGTTCAGAGAGAGTTTTAAAGAGGCTTAAGGTGGGAAAAGGGTGACATGTGAGTATGTAGAGGTGGAGATTGTCTTGCACTGCATAGTTCTGTTCCAGGCATCTTCAGGCATTACATGTCTCATTAGCATGTTAAATCTCCACCGCTGGATTTTTACCATTAAAATGAGATTATAATGAGGGAAAAGTCAGGGTAAGGCCAGTGAGGAGTCTTTTCTGGCCTGAGGCGGTAAGATCCGGATAGGTGTGGTTCTTTTGCAGCCAGGTGCCTTATCGACCTGTGTCAAGATCTTGCTCCAGTGGCCCTGAAAATCGTGACTCGCAGGTTATGCTGCCCCGTGTTGTCTCGCTTGGTCAGAAGTGAGGACCGGGTCCTGTCCCTACACCATTTCAGATCCACCTGCTACCAGGGAGCCAACCCAGAGGAATTCTGTTAGAGAGGAGCGTGAGGGGAGTGGCAGTCGAGAGTGTCTACAACTAACGGTACAATCTTGGACAACCGAATTTCCCTTTTTGAGTACTGGTTTAGGATCGCACCGCCCACTCTGCTCAACTGACCGCAATGGTCTGGCGTTCACACTGACCACTGAACTCACGAGACACAATGGGCTTCACCCAGCACCAAGTTTAATTTCAAGAAAGGCCATGAAACAGGCACTAGTGCAGCATGAACATCAACCACGACAGAGGTCTTGGGGTCCCCAAGCTTCCAAATGTCTCCCAATCACTTTGTACTTTAAAGATTCATGGTCACAAGACAAAGGTGAGTGGGCACAGACAGCACCAGTTCTGGGGACCTGTGGCTTTTCCATTTTGCTACACCTTGCTCCAGGTAACTGACCAAAGTGTGACCTGAGCGCACTGCACCTCATCAGTTACAGTTGCAGGTTACTACATACATAGCCTCTATAATGAGGCCCTGGTGCTCAATCTGTACATAGCATTTAGTTTGGATCCATTATACTTCCATAAATTCCTTAAGTTAGTGTTGCAAGAAGGATTTAACTGAAGAGCAAATTTTGAGTTCCCCTGAGGTTAGAGGAAAGGCCACACTAGCTGTGGACACTTTCCTTCCAAGTTTAAATTTCATAATATGTTAAGCATTTTGGCAGAGTAATAGGAGCATGATGGGCACTAAAAAAATTTACTGCCCTCAACTTTTCCTTCTGGAAACATCACATTCACTGTGATTTTTACCTGTTTCCTGGGAGATGTCCTGTTCTACATTTTTGGATGTTCTTTTACTTAAATTTGTGTCCATTAATATCCTTCTTCAAGATGCTGAACAATAAGCATTTCTCCTAGATTACTGTCAAGCTGCCAAGCAGTGAATGGGCTCTGGGTATTTTTGAAGAAGCAATTGGTTGTCAAAATCCCCTGGCCTGGGCCCTGTGAGCATGCCACAGCGCAAGAAGGTGATAGGAAGCCCTGGATGATGATTCTTCTTTCAGAAGCATTGTGTGTTAGATTTGGGCTTGTAGGCATAGGGAGTGAATTACTGATGGAAGGATTGTTGCTTCCTACCTGTGCGATTTCAAGAAAGTCACTTATTACTCAATCTCAGTCTCATTTTCCTTGTCTTTGAAAGGGGGACAATATCACCTATTGTCTTAGTCATCTTGGCTGTCATAACAAAATACCATACACTGGGCGGCTTTAAACAACAGACATTTATTTCTTACAGTTCTGGAGGCTGGAAGTCTTGAGCAAGATGCCTGCAAGTTCAGTTCCTGGCGAGGATCTTCTTCCTGGCCTGCAGATAGCTCCCTTCTCTCCCTGTCCTCATCTGGTGGAGACAGTGAGCACACTCTGGTTTCTCTTCCTCTTCTTATAAGGAAACCAATCTCATCATGGGGCTTCTACCCTCACGACCTCATCTACACCTCATTGGGGGAAATAAACATTCAGTATATACCTGCATGTCCTAGGATGGCTTTGACAGCTCCCATGAGAGACAAAAGGCAAACTATCCTTTGTAATATATAAATCATTATTATTTGGAGATGAGTGGAATATTTTTCCCCCTCAAATTCATATGTTGATATCTTAATCCCCAATGCGATGGTGTGAAGAGGTGGAGCCTTTGGGAGGAGACTCCATCATGAGATTGCCAGCCTTGTGACTGGGATTGGTGCCCTTATACGAGACCAGAGAGCTAGCTAGCGCTTGTCCTGCTGTGTGAGGGCAGAGCAAGATGCCAGCCACCCACAACCCAGAGAGGGCCTTTAGCAAGAATCATGCTGGCACCCTGATATATCAGACTTCCAGCCTCCAGAACTGTAAGAAATAAATGTCTGTTGTTTGAGCCACCCAACCTATATGGAAATTTGTTACAGCAGCCTGAGAAGATTTAGACAAGACCCTTTTCTACTACATCTGAAATCATTGTATACAGGCAAGAGAAATGCCCATTTTGTAACTCTTGGAAGGAGGGAAAGCCCTGCTCAGCCCACGGAACTTGTGTCTTATGGACAGATGTGGTCAGGTGCCTATTTAATCCTGCTTTCTACGTCTCTGCCACTGGACCCACGTGCAGGCCAAGTCCCAGGCTAGGAGGCAGGTCGAGGGAGAGTGAACATTTGTTGGAGCATGTACCATGAACTAAATAAGTCTGGCACTTTAAACATGTTATCTGATTTAAACCTCAGTACAACAGTGCGAGGGAAAGGCTGTTATTCCCGTTTCACAGATGAAGAAATCAAGGTTCAAAGGTTAGAAAGCTCTCCTCATTAGATGTGATGAAAGGATCTAGGTCTCTCCAATGCTAAAGCCCACGTCCTTGCAGCCCACATGCTGCTGAGCCCCTGGGGCCAGGATTGTCTCGTTACTGAACCAAACAGTTTATTTGTCCCTGCACAACAGAACCCGTCTTTGGCAGAGAGGAAGGTTTATTGCAAGGTGGCTGAGCAAGCGGACAGGAGGCTAGCTCAAATCTGTCTCCCTGCACTAGCCTAGAAGCAGTATATTTATGGGGAAGGTTTCAGAAGAAAGATTCCAGGATCAGTGAGTGATTGTTAAGGGAGGGGGCAAGTTTGGAAAGACGACTGGGCATGTGCAGTTGCCTCTCCATGGGTTGCATATGCAAATTCAGGGCGGGTTGGTATGAAACATGCGGTGGAAATTAGGGCTGTAACATCCAAAAGGTCACCCGCAGGCAAGCAAGCCTATCCCGCACGGACTCCAGTGGACCATATTGGTTCCAACTGGTTTCGGCCAGTTTTGCTGTTTTGCAAATGAAGAGGGTTTCAACAGCTATTTCTTCATCTGCCATCCTGCCAGACAAGCTCAAGAATTCCTGTTAGTCAGCAGTTTCTTTTCAACCCTGTAGGGCATGGTTTCAGTCTGAGCTGAAGAGGGAGCCCAGGCCTGCTTGGGACGCTGCCCCACTGTGGTTCGGAACCTGCCCACTGTCGCGGCTCTCTGGGCGCAGTTGAATCCCTGGCCTGTTGCTACGGAGCCTTAGACCTGGTTCTGCCTCCTTCACAGCCCACTACTCAGGAGAAAGTGACGTAGCTGGAGCTCTCTTCTTTCCTAACAGATGTCCCTGAAGTCAGTTTGCCTGCTGGACTTCCATGTCATCATGGCCTATGGCCTCAGTGCCCCACCACTGGGTGCCATCGGACTGGATTTCGGCGAATGAATGAGAGTCACCTTTCCTAGAACTATGCTGGGCGAAATGCTGGGCATAGAATATGGATGGTTCCTGTCCTCAAAGGTTCAGGGTCTTTAGGGGTCAGTAGGTTGGATTACTGTTTAGCAAATACCCACTTCCACCCCACCATGAAAGGAGCCTGTTCCCTCCCACATGTGCTGGGCTTGGCATGTGACCTGCTCTGGCCAGTAGAATGGGGTGGAAGTGTTGGTGCATCAGTCTCAGCTGGGACCCCAGGGGGCCCTGCGAGTTTCTGCTTGTCCTCACACTCTCTGCCGTCACCTCAAAAAAATGGTGCCCAGAACGCCGGCTGGGCCCAGGGAGATGAGAGCCACGTGGAGCAGACTCGGCATGAGCCCAGCACTTGTCCCACCCAGCAGACCCGAGATGTGAGAGTGAAAAATAACACTGTTACACTGGTGAGATTTTGTGAGGTTTTGCAGCAAAACTGGTCCCTGGGGAGACGTGGTGGCAATGGGAGGATGGCAAAGCGCTGTGTGAGGGAGAGGGCGGAGGGGCTGAGGGGTGGGATCTTTCAGCCCTGCTGGTCCCTGAACTGCATACCTTGCCCAGGGTGGGGAGCCGGCTTTGCCCCAGGCCTCCCTGCCCTGCCCCTCCCTGCCGTGGTCAACAGAGCTATTCTCCTAGAGACACGGCTGCCTCCTGGGATCCTATGGTTTAGCTCCCCGCACTCATCCTGTGCAGTGAGCGCTTCCCTGGCAACCTCCAGGCAAGTCAATTCTCAGCCTCCAGTTCCGCTGGAAACACTGCAATTACTGAGGAAGGATTACGGAGCAGCACACATTTTACCCTTAAATGTGATAATTATGTCAAACTTAAATGACAATTATTTGTCCTTTAGATGGCATTGTGGGAGATCAGGAGATCTTTTATATTTTCTCTTTTAACGCTGTTAGATCGCTAATGACTCCTGTGCTGGATCTCAGTTCTGAGGTAGGTAAGTGTGTTGGTAAAGCCATCCTGGTGATTACAGAGGGAACAGGATGTCAGTAGGGCAGCATCCCTGGGGAGCGGAAGGCAGTTGTCAGCGGATCCCAGAACAGTGGCACTGAAGAGACCACAGAGATAACATGGTCCAAACCCAGCACCTGTGCATTTGAAGTCTAGAAAAACAAAAGGATGTGCCCAAGGTCACACAGCTATTTGGCCAGAGCTGGGAACTAAGATTTATGAAGCATCCGTGGAGAAGTTTCTATTCTGTCTCATTTTCTTTATCATCACATTTTAATCCCTATCATAAACCTAAGATGAGTATTATTGTTTTTCTCATTGTTCTACCATTGGAGAAACAGGCTCAGAGACGTTAACAGCCAACTCTTTCCCACCCCTCTGCAGAGAGGCAGGAAGAGTATTGTTCTTTTCCAGAAGCTGCGTGCCTTTAAGAACTCCAAGGTAATTTCAATAAGTTCAGGGTTTGAGATACCGAAAGCATTCCGTTATCATCCTGCACTTGATTCCAGTTGACACCTGCTGGTCACTGTCCCCTGCTGGACAGGATGTCCCTTCAGTGCAGCAAACCCTCACTCGAGGTCCTACCACACAATTGGCCAGAAAAAGGCTTTTGTTTGCCCACCTGCCAGTGTATTAAATTAGAGCAAAATGTTACCGAATTTGAAAATTAGGATATTTTCACATGGAAATCTCAATTTCCTGCTTCTTTTGAAAAAAATTGGAGACTTTGGCAGCACGAAGACTGCATTTAGAGAGGTGTGCCAATGTTTCCATGACTTGCAAAGTCCCCGTGTCTTCACGCGTGTGAGTCTCATGTGTTTCTGTCATCTGCTTTGTCCCCAGATATTTGAATCTGGAATTCCAGCCCCATGAGGTGGTGGGAGTGGGCAATTACTAAAAAGATGAACGATTGCTTTCTCCTAGGTGGGGCTTTTGTTTATTTGCTAGGTGTTTCCCCTAGTTCACTTCCGTCATCTCATTCACATGTTGGAAGCTTTCTCAGGGGATGAGAGACAGGGGGGCTGCCACTGGTTATGCTCCTCCCCCAGCAGGTGAAACGCTAGTTTCAATCGTGCCATGAGGTGACCACCATAGAGTGGGTACATTTTGGCCAAAAGAGCAATTACTCTGACAGCAGGACTGTAACAGAGGTAAAGGTCTGGAAAGGGCAAAATGTCTTATGAATTGTCTCTTTAACTCCCCCAGCCCCCTTTTTGGCAATTAAAGCCTGCATTCCTGCCTGAAGGCCAGTAATCAAAGGGGCAGAAGAATGTTCTTTGATCTTTGTTTTGTAGTATCTTAAACCACAGGAGAAGGCTCAACAGAATTGTCTAGAGGTCGGAAGATCCTCTTATAAGGCCGACCAAAACCACCAACTACAGTTAAATGACAATGGCCCAAAGCCACGGCATGTGACACCGCTCCACAGAGACCTGAGCCCAACTGCTACCCACCCCTCCCCCCCTTTAAAAAGTCCTGTGTTTCTGCTTAAAGACAGGATGGTGGTCTTTTGAGATGCTAGTCTGATGTCTTCCTCATTTGCTGTAAAATTAATAAACTTCTCTTTCCTTTTTCTCAAACCACTTGTCCTCATTCTTCATTCTCACAGATTCAGCCTTGTAGATAAGTACTGAACTTTCCATAACGGGATGTTTATACTCACTTGTTGTTGAAACCACAAGGGGTTTTTGGCCTAGGTTCAGTTACTTGTGGCACAAAGATCCAATTATTGAGACAATGAGGAATTCCAAGGAAGAAAGGAATTTTTTTAATACAACAGAAGTCTTGTCAGGAGAACTGTGAAGGTGACTCAAATATGACCCTTCAACTAACAGAGATCGGGCTTCTAAAGGAGAGCCATGTGCTTCAGGGCAGGTCTTGGTGTAACTAACAAGGGGCTACATGCATTGGGGGCAGGTTGTAGGGGATGGTGAGTCCTGGTGTCAGGAAGTCTGCCCAGGGGTTTTCGGAGTCTCAGCTCCTTTGTCTTGCAGAAAACTCACCATTTCTGTGAAACAACTCAAAAAGTCAAGTACTTAGTTAAGTGAGAGGATAATAAAAGAAACATATAGGGGTCATTGAAATTTGTTCATAGAGTTGGTTATACACTCAGCCATGAGAACAGATTACTTCTAGAGAATGCTTTACTCACTATAAGAACAGAGCTGCTAATAAATGGTGAGGATAAGAACGCCACCAAAAACAATGTGCTATGCTCATGCATGTGCTCATGAGATTGTGGGTGGCCTCCCCACAGCCTGTGGCTCTGGGCCATAGTATAAGTTTGTCACCAAAAACCGCAAACCTGGGAAGTGGTAGGAAATCAGGAAGGCACGTGGCTTTGCTCTTAACTGGAGAACACCACCTCTTCCCACTTGGTACGCACCTTTGCCAGGTAAGTCTTCATGGAGCAACTGTATTTAACCAACCACAGTCTCGCTGCTATCAATATACGGACTGTGTCCTTCATGAGATGACTGTAACAACCCCCACTTCCCTCCAGCATGCCCACAACAGGGTAATGCAATCCTGGGGTGAGATCTCCTCTGAAATGTTCAAGGCCGGTCAGGTGGGGGTGGGGAGGGCTAGAGCGGGTGTTGGGGGGTAAACCTACAGCTACTGGAGACGGGGTGTACTGTATGGGGGAAGGACACGCTTGTGGCCCTGGCTTGAGTGAGGCAAATGCATTTCATATAACCAAAATGTTTGTACCCCATAATATCCTGAATAAAAAAATAAAAGAAAAAAGAAAAGAAAAGAAATCAGGTTTCAAAAACTACCACAAAACTAAATTGAAGAGCTAATATAATAATTTCTTCTTGTATCTGGTTTTGGAGACATTGGGTTCTAATCTCAGTTCTGCCATTCTTCACTGTGCGGTTTGTTTTTGTTTCTCCTTCTTTCTTCTCTTCCTCCCTTCCTTCTTCTCTTTCCTCCTTCCATTAAACAAGTACATATCTGAATAATTTAAAAAAATATGTTTCAAAAGAGTCTGAAGCACTGGGGATAAGGAGTTATTAAAAACCATATATTCAATTTAAAGATCACACTTTTCTGCTCTTTTGATTCCATACCAACGTTCTGGAGCTGATAGGGTTCCTACCATTATCTCCACTATCCAGGTGGGGAAACTATTTAAATGCTTCTCTTAAGATCCATTGTATGATTTGGTGAAAAACCATGTCTAGCACCCACATCTTTAATTTGCTTGTCTCTGTGAAATTCTGTGAATGTATAGTGCTGACGACATTATGAACCCCACCATGTAGAAGCATGACCTTTAGTCACCAGGAGCCAGTGGAGAGGAGCAACCCAGCACACTGCAGTACCAGCCTGCTTAGGTCTGCCTCCTGATCCTGCTGCTTTTTTCCTAGCTTGGGGCACTGGGCAGGCTAGGGGCCCACTCTGGCTTCAGGCTCTGTGTCTATAAAATTCATAGTCTTGTGGCAAGGGCTGTGTGTGTTACTGAAAGCTCGGTGCTTGTCCCCTGCAGCCAAATGAAGAATGAGGGTTAATTTGCTGACAAATGAGGAGGATGGCAGACTTTCATCTTAAAGAGCCATATTCCTCCCTTTAGGGAGAAATACAGAGCTTTTAAAAGGGGTTTTCAGCTTCTGGCTATTGCTGTTTAACTATGGTTTGTGGTCCTGGTCGACCTTTTCTCCAGTGAAGATGACCTTATGCTCTTTGTCTGAACAGTTCCCTGGAGCCATCTCCAGTGGTTTAAAACAAAGAACAAGAAAAAAGGACACTCCTCTGCCCCTCTGATTACTGGCCTTGGGCAGGAGTGCAGGTTTTAATTCCTCAAAAAGGGTGAGGGGTTTTGCAGAGACAAATCATAAAACATTTTGCCCTTTTTCAGTCTCTTACTTCTGTTACAATCCGTCAAGATAAGCAAAACCCTCAAATAGAGCCTGGCAAATAGAAAGATCTCAAAAATGACATTTGATCCTATTACTCACTGCAGTTGCATAGTAGCTGCTTTGCTATGAAACTGGTCATTCAGAGGCCTGAAGGAAGACTTGGGTCAAAGCCTAATGTGGAAATAATCGTTTTTGAATATTATTATTTTGGGTACTACGATTAAGTTTTTAGAAAGCTCTGAACAGTATGATGATTTAATAATTTTATTTATGCTAATTTATTTGTGGTAATAGAACTTTAAATCCCCAAAACTCCCCTCAAAACCCTGTTTTCTTTTTGCAAGTAGATAAGGAGGCCTACCATCCAGAAAGGAATAATTATGTCATGATGTAAAAAGGTAGATGAATAAAGGCTCCTCTCGTTTTAGAATAAATAGAAAATACACTTTATGTTAGCTCTTTCTTCACAGCTCTAAGCTTTCCCATTTTATTTCTATTGACTTCAGAATTAAGCACCACAACCACCAGGTTGAAGTGGTCAGAGATCTTAAGTACTGTGGTGACTATATATTGTGTATTAGTGTATTGCTGAAAATAAATCATATTATTAATTTGATTTTTTGATGCACATTTTTTTTTTGGACTGGGAATTCTGAAGGGATTTAAATACTTGCAAGTAAAAGAACTGGCTTCAGCTGTGTTGGACTGCCTAGGAAAATGTGCTCTGGGCTCTGAGCTGGGGACAGGCTGGGGGCTCAAGTCTATATATATAAAATATACATGTATGTATTTTTTTTTGAGACAGGATCTCCCTCTGTCACTTGGGCTAGAGTGCAGTGGCATCATCATAGCTCACAGCAACTTCACACTCTCAAACTCCTGGACTCAAGCAATCCTCCTGCCTCTGTCTCCCAAAGTATTGGGATTACGGGTGTGAGCTACCACCCCCAGCCTCGAGTCCATATTTGTACACAATGATCATTTTATCTCTAAAAACAAACAAGTAGGTAAACAAGCAAAAACAGAAAAACAAGCCACCCAACCAGTCAAATAAACAAAAGACCAGAGGAGAAGTGTGAAGAAAGCTAAGCTCCGAGACTAACTTATCTTCTACCTTTATGTTCATAGTA